>CANXYC012858933.1:0-59916 GCA_948193065.1 Aleurites moluccanus
ACTTGAGAGCCAATTCTGTGTGTTGAAGTCTGTAATAGAACACAGCAAGATCCCCATAACTTTTCATTGTATCAGGATGATCAAGTCCTAGTTCCCTCTCATTGATATCCAAGGCTTTTTGCTGATATATAGTGGCCTGTAATATTGAATTTAAAAAATTGGTATAAAAATTGCAAAACTTTAAGCTGACTATGTAACTATATTATTATGCTCATTCTGCTACAAAATCATAGGCAATTTATCAAGGTGACAATAAGCTGTATTTTTCGGTGCAAACTTTGCAGGAACATTAAAGAGAAATGGAAAAAAAAAGACCTGATTGAAGTCTCCAGTATGATACAATACGACAGCAAGAAGGCTGTAAGCTCCTGCAGTCATTCGATGGTAGGGACCACAAACTGACACCAGCTTTGCAAGAGCCTGGAAACACCACAGAACTTCTTCAGCTAACATAACACACAGCCAATAAAGAACATGAAATAGTTGAAGAACCTCATGCATAAGAGGGAAAACAGTGGTTTGGGAGGGAAGGAGTCCACAAGATGCCAGGACTTCTAGGTCACATGTAAAAATAATACACAAGCCATGATTTCAGCTGTCATATACCTTTGTCCCATAGGTAACTGCATCTTCAAGTTTTCCCTTGTCTAAGGCTGTTTTTGATGATTCCAGGAGTTGCCTTCCATCTGCAGAGGAGCATGCTGCTTGCTGAAAAAAAACAATTAGAAAATGTAGCTTATTATTAAATATGGCTAATTTGAGTAGGAAACAAACAAGATAGAGAAAAAATATATGTGCTCCTGTGTCTAGTCATCACCTTATGCACCGGAACCAGGCTGATAACATCTGATTTTTGGAATGGATGGGGAGAATCCATATCAAAATCCCTTGGAACCAATTCAATACCCACCTAAAAAGAAGGGGAAAACAACAAAAAGAAGTGTCAATTGATTCTGATTTCATTTTCCTTTGCTAAGCCACAATCCTAGAGTAGTTGAGGTCCAGTAAATAGATAATTGTTTCCCCATTTCACTCTATTTAAGGCCAAACTTTCAGCCTCCAATCAAGCAAACAATTAAATTTGCATCACTAATGTGATCTGACTAAAGGAAGTTACCGCATTCAGGGAGTATTTCACTTAAAGAGGCGAATGAATCCACATCATCTATGGGACACAGTATAGTAGTTCAAAGCCACACTATAATTCTATCACACCAAAATATAATCTTTAGGAATGGACACTTTTATTATTGATAAATAATACAGAACAGGATTAACTTTAAGCAATGATCATTACAATCACCCATTTATATGGAAATACCATTGTTGAATCCAGCATCTTTCCTGTATGTGCTGTTAAGATATTCCAATCACTTGCCATGACTTAAAACATTCTTCAGCTATTGATATTTATTTCCTAAGATGTATCCTAGAACACATTGCAGTCCTAAAAACAGGGAAACCATAAGAGCTAGTTGTATATTACATAATTGTGAAACCCAGAAATTCATTCTTGGTAAATATACCTTGTGGCATAGTCCGCGAAGGATTGCGAATTTCCTCACATCTTTGAAATTTGAGCTGCTAAGATCCCATTCATATCGCTTCTTCAGAAATACCTCCAGCCATCTCCATACAAGAGAATGGACCTGGTGGGACTTATCTGAATCTCCACTTTCAGGAACCCCAAGCATCAGGTTTAATGCAGCAGCTATTGATACAGCCATTTTCTCATGGTTTGCAACTGCTGCAACCACTGCCTGAAGAATATGCTTAAATGCCCGTACGATCATCTCATGAATGCAGAGTGACTGTACATGTGACAGCTTTTCAGAAAGTTTTACCTGTATAAAACAATAGCGAGGATTATGCACAAAGGATAAACCATTTAAATTGATCATTCTGCAAGTATAATAAAATATTCAACATTAATTTATTAACATCTAATAAAATGAAGCCCCAAGGATACTGAGGCATAAGCATCACTAGTACCAATTTTATTGATAAAATTTACAAATAACGAAAAAGAAATTGATTAAAGATTAAAATACATCTATGTCAAAACTAATAAATTTAAAGTTATATAATAGAAGAGATGTTAAACATATTTTGAAAAGGTACAAGTATTATCACCATCTTAACACAAATGACTATGTTGGGAAAAATATCTCACATCGAATAATGATAAAATAAATAAAGAACTTATAAATGAATGGGTGTTGGATTTAGCACAAGCCAATTGGTTTTGTGCAAGTGAGTTCCAACACTTGCACATTTATAAGTCCATTTATGTATGAGCCCATGAACTTTAATATGGTATCAGAGCTTAATCCCCAAACGGATTAGATCCTGAGATCCATGTTCGAGCCCCCGTTGTAATTGTTGGACTGATGATGATGCCAGTCCAAGCCGAAACTGAAGAAAAGATATCAGCCGGTCCATTTGTGAGCAAGTGTCAACCGGCTTGTTGATGTTAGGCCATGGACCAAAAACCCGGTTGCACTTGAGGGGGGGTGTTGGGAAAAATATCCCACATCGAATAATGATAAAATAAATAAAGAACTTATAAGTGAGTGGGTGTTGGACTTAGCACAAGCCAATTGGTTTTGTGCAAGTGAGTTTCAACACTTGCCCATTTATAAGTCCAT
Organism: Aleurites moluccanus; assembly: GCA_948193065.1. Classification (NCBI taxonomy): domain Eukaryota; kingdom Viridiplantae; phylum Streptophyta; class Magnoliopsida; order Malpighiales; family Euphorbiaceae; genus Aleurites; species Aleurites moluccanus. The sequence continues at coordinate 2,649 of CANXYC012858933.1, forward strand.
TTATGTTTAGTCCCATGGACTTTAATAGACTACAAGAATATACATAAAATACATGTTGTAAGCATATGCGTAATGCAATAAATGATATTAATATCTATACAAATTAGGTGAAATTTCAGACACATTTGCACTACAGCCAGCTAAGAGAGGTGGTCTCACTGTTAGTCCATCATTTAGCATTGAAAATTCTGTCTCCATTATAGAAAGCTGTTAACCAAAGTCTCTAGTCCAGATAACTTAGACCCCATGCACCCAAAGAACTGCAAAGAAGGCGTTGACCTCACAAGCCTTACACAGCTTGACACCCAAAGAGGATCACCTCCTCATATCAAGGTAAGCCTCAGAGAGGTATAACATGATTGGAATTTAGAGAGCAACTCAACAATTCCTTTTAAAACTCAAGGACAATATACACTTATTTTAAACATGTTGAGATTTCAAAGGTACAGAACTACAGATAACAATCTTAATATGTTTGTCTCTGTATAACAACGAGCACACTAAGACAGGTCTTAGTGCAAAGCTTGGATGCACAACATCTGATTAGATAAACTAGAACGAAATGAAATGGCTATTGTGTGGCTATGGTTGTCAGAACTGGTCATAACTACTTTAAGGCAGACAAAATTAAGAATTTTCCTTCACAGCAAAAGTACAAATATAAAGTATAAAGTGTGAACACATGTTCTAACAAGTAAAGCTTGTATTCATGAGAACAAGGAACATACAACATGTCCCAGGGAACGCATCCGAAGGCCTCTAGTATGCATAAAATCGGTTAGAGTCCGGCCATCCACTGGTGATAGTTCCAAAGAGCCAAAATCTGCTACCTGTATTTCATTATTAATACTAGATCTAGGAATTAAAAATGGATAGAAAAATAAAAACAAACAACATTGAGAAATTACCAGTTTTGGAAGAGCAACGTCAATATAATATTTCTGAGACATGTCGATTAGCTCTTGCAAAGACTGTTGATCACATTGCGGGTTAAGTCACACCATACCAAATGCAAAATGAAGGTAAGTCAATGATATCAAAAGGTACTACCTTGCGATGAAGTCCAGTATCCGACTCTCTTAGTCGAGTGAAGGCTACATCAGACAACAACCTCTGCAGTGCAAGTTCACTTTTTTTGGCAGTTGTTTCAAGCTGAGATTCAATAGAAGCTGACATACCATTTTCATCCTCCCCAATTACACCATCAATAGGGGATCTTAAGTTTTCAGGATGCATTTTCATATTGCTCTCTATTTTCTTCTTTTTGCTCTTAAGGGTCCTAAGAGGTGTGCCAAGTCCCTCAACCTTCATTTCTTTTTCTGTGGAGGGTTTCTTGCTCTTCTCAGTGGGTAGTTTCTTATCTTTTTCTGTATTTTTCTGGTCCTGCAAATGCTGAATCCAGCAGGCTCCAAGTTCCCATCTCACAAAATCATCCTGCTTTGAGACCTCTTGCTCAAGCTTAGCAAGACTTTCTTCCAAAAATTTCTCCACAAAAGCTTGGGAGTTGTTGAGCTCTTCAAGCTCTGATGTTTGCAAGTGAGCAGCTGGTTTAATGTGTTCTAAAGCTGTTGTTTTATGAAGTAGTAGTCTAAAACTGAAAGGAAAGCAAAGTAAGACTTCTAGATAAGCGCACGAAAATAAACTTCAAGAATGTATGAAACGAATCACAGGTAAGCAACAACATGCCATGGGCATGCAGAATTAATTATACCACCCATTGACGAGTGTAATCTTGGAACAATTTAAGGGTTGAATATAACACCAGATTCAATCTTCCAAGAATTTTATAACACAATGGTATTTTTCCAAGATAAAACAAAATTAAGATAATTTATGACACCTTAGCTTTATAATTTTATAGGAGATGCGAAGGTTAAATTTAACCTCAGCATAGTTTAGCAGATATTAAAACATATAGCAGTATCTGATTAGAATATTAGAATATTCTAGAAATGTTCAGTTCAATAAAACAATCCACTTCTCAAATGCCAAAATTTTCATAAATCAAACCAGATGCAATCTGTCTATATGGCACTAAAATCTATCTTCTATAGGTGAATACCACTAAAGCATGGGTGAATCCATTCATGAATCCGCCATAATGTGGGTGTTCCAAGCTAGAGTCAAGCAATTATGCAATTACCATGCAGTTTATTGGCAAATTCTTAGATCTTTATTTATAATAGCATGTGAAACCACAGATTCTCGTGGACAATATTGGCTAATACATGATATTTTATTGGCCCATGGCAAAAAAAGATGATGGAACCTGTTAATGTTAAGAGCATTGGCACCGCCTTCAGGCTGTTCAAGTTCAATACTTTGAGATGGAGGACTGGCATTCTTTTCCTCTCTCCCCTCAACTTTCACAACAGCAATGTAACCACAGTATCTAACATTAACAATACCGAGCGTTGCAATGTCCTGCAGTCAGAATTTATAATATTCTTCACTAATTCATCAATTACAATAGAATTAAAATCCCAAAATTCATGCAGCACATCATTTATCAATTAAACTTTCAGGAACTCACATGTGCAGCAGTATTCTCATCAGCAGTAATTCCTTTCAGTAGGTTCCGCTCTACTAAATTTTTTTTGTCCACTCTAGTTGCTTGAATTCCATCAATTTTAGTGTCTACCTTGGAGCTTGCATTTGAAGCATCTTTCATGATTGTGATGGTCAAGTCCCCAACTCTCTCTGTGTAAAGAATTTCACTACTGGCAGCCGAACAGATAAAGTCTGGATTTACTCTTACATGTTGCACAGCCTTAATGGCTCTGAAAATGGCAATGTCAACAAAAAAGCTGTGAAGAAGGAATGCTTTCCTATCTCGAACCTGCCTCTCCTCTGCTGTTTTGCAGGGCATAGATGCAAGAAACAAAAACTCACTAGCCCAAGGTATCAAATCACTTTTCCCATCTCTTCCAAGACCACCTCCATTTCCTCCCCATGTTTCATCCTCAACTGGAAGAGGAGGGAAAACTGAAGGTGACTGTGCTGCAAAAGGAGGGATAAGCCATGTGTTGGCTCTAAATCCATAAGGAAGATTTCCAAACTGCAAGGAGCAAAGAAAGTGGGGGGAAATTCAGCACAAAAACAGGACTATGAGAAGTCACTAAAGTACATGTCGGTAGCTTATTCCTTTTCCCCACTAAAACTACAATTCTGAAAAAACTTATTGCCCTATCTCTTATTTCTTTGATGTCAGTCAGAACAAGGAGAGTAAGAGCATTCAGCAAAATGATTTTGTACCTTGTTACGATCCAAGAATGCTTTCATAAGATCTTCATATGCCTGAAATTTGAGACACAAAATATAAAACCTCAACCAAACTTTAAACAGACAAAGAAATAAACGAACAAAAACCTTAATCAAATATAAGACTAGAATGACTATGACAGACCAAAATACATATGTTAAGTAGATGATTATGCATTCAGGATATGCACATGAGTAATTCTCTATCCAACAGATCCAGCAAGTGAAAAGATCATAGCAGGAAGATGAGCACCATAAAAAAATTTCCTCTCTAACAAAATTACTGTTCTCTATCAGTAGCATTGTGCTATGAGAACATTAAATTGAGTAGTGAAGCAAAAATTTGAAAATTATCCATTACGAAACAAATAACTTTATATTGAAACAATATCAAAAGAGACAGAGTTGAGTGAGGAACCAAAACTAACATTGTCAAAGGCTCTACTAAGTTGCCGAAGCAAATCAACAAGATCGTGACACAGAATTTCCTGCTTCCCAACATTGTAGAATCCCTTTCTGCAAGCTTCAACATGAACCAGCTTTCCGTTGCAAAGCTTCACCTGATCATTGAACAAAAATTTTCAGAATGCCAATACAAATAAAATATATTGAGCATTAAAGGAGAAATTTAAAAAAAAAAAGTTTTACATCTAGCGAGAAGAGATGGTCGTCCTCTGAAATCTCCTCAATCTGCCGTTTTGGCACCTTCCTTATAACTGCAAATTGCAATAATCATCGCAACATTGAATCAATTATTTTCTGTTTCAGATTCCGTTATTTTAAATACAAATAGAAAGACAGAAAGAGAGTACATTGAAGAGGAGGAGTGAGGTGGGACAGTGAGAAGAACTCGTAAAAGCTCCCAAGCTTAGGGCATGAGTGGCTTATTTCTCCTTCATCCTCCACCGGCGCGTCTTTCGCCGATGACAATTGTTTCGCGGTGGTGGCTTGAGATCTGATCTTGGTTTTCCTGGCTGTCTTATCTTGCGTACCTGACGCATTCTTTCCAAAATCAGACTTGGACTTATCCTGCGCGATCGCCGACGGACCAAACCACGTTGTGCAGGCCACAATGTCCAGGAGCCGTCTAGCGTGCGCCACAGCAAGCTCCTCATCGTAATCCTCTGCTTGCAGAAAACGAACAGGGGACAGCGATATCAAATTACAGAGAGAATAAACATGGCGTCGATTTTCAGCGTTTATTTATAGAGGAATAAAGACGACATCGTTTTTATGCGGCGCTTATAAGATTGGAGCGTCGTCGTTTTGACGCAATTATTTGAAAATACGCCCGGCTTCGTTTTGAAGCAATTATTTAAGGCATCAATAAAACTGCGTCGTTTTTAAGCAATTATTTAAGACTTTAATAGAACGGTGTCGTTCTTTTTTACCTTCGGTTAACGTGAGCACGCAAGGCTTGAGCGCTGAAACGTCGACAGTGTCCCTTAACCGGGGCCCCCTTACCTATAAAATAAAACAAATGCCATAATTAATTGCACGGCCCATCTATTTTTTGATTTTTTTTTTCTGTTATTATTTGATCTCTTTTTATTTTTTTAAATAATATTATTTGATCTCTATTTGATACTTAACAGCTTCATATTTGACTAAATTTTAGCAGAGCCAAAATACATGTTGGATTTTCTGCCCCATAACATGACAATTTTAGAAAACGTCGGTTAGGCTAATATAAACCACATATATAAATTCTGAAATTTAAATTTTTTTATTGGTTGGGTCAAAATTGAGATTTTCAAATTTAATACTTAAATTAAGATAATATTTATATTAATCATAGTCGCCACAATTAATTTGATATTTAAATTTAATTGATTCAAAATTAATTAAATACTAATGCAAATTAATTATCTGACTAATAACTATTTCAAATAAATCAATTTAACAATTTATGAAGTTTTTTTACATACAAGCATGCGAACATATATATAAGTACCATTATAATTTCATGCCTATTCGTACAAAAGTAAGTTCATCTATATAACATTAATTTTAAATTAAATTTCAAAATGAACCATAAAATTTGATAGTTAATTTTTACAATATACTTCTTAAAATAATATTAACATTATAAGTATGTACTTAACAATAAATGTATAATAAAACACAAATAAATATATGCATATATAATCACGTATATCATCACAAATCACTTAAAAATATTTATTTTATTTCTATAATAAGAGAATAAATTTTGCTATACAAACTAATTACATGAGAGTTATTTACTAGTATTTCATAACAATTGAGGGTGGCTAAATTGCTAAAGGCAATCACAATTATAATATGGACGCTATTTGAATTAAAAAGCTCTTCCTACTTGGGGTAATAACTACTAATTAGTGGATAATAACAATAATAATAATATGAATAATTGAATTCTTACCTCGTGGGATAATGAAAAGTTTGTTATGTAGCAAGTTTCCGTGTTCACCGATAAAAGCCGACGAATGTCTATAATCCTATCTGTGGAAATTCCCTACACAAGATTTGAATATTTTTTTATTTTTTTGGTTATTAAGAGAAAATTTTTAATAAAAATCCAAAATAAGCAACAACATGTACCTACCAAGCAACTCACATCGGAAAGAAATAAATTAGGCAACTTCCTTGAAAATATCTTTATTATCGTCCAATAGTTTGGGTTGTCAATTCACTAACTCGACTATTTTGTTTGCAGTCATATTATGAAATTTTTGTTAACCAGACCATTTTTCATTTTTGTATTTCATATAAGGCGTGTTGTGTTAGGTGTGATACTTACACACGTTATTAATTAATATAAAATTATATTTAATATATTAAAAGTAAACAATTTATTTTAATTCATTAAAATTAAAAAAAAAAAGAACACTATAATACATATAGAAAAATTATTTTTTATTTGAATATTTATTATATTTTGTATAAAATATATCGTTTAATACTTTGGTTAAATTTTGTATTTGCAGAGTAAATTTTAAATTATATACATATATACTTAAGTATGACTCCAACTGTTTATATTTTTAAATTAAAAAATAATAATTATTGGGTCCGGGTACCCCTAAAACCTTCCCAGCGAAATGGCTTTGTTATTTTTGCATGCAACTCACTACTTGGATGTTATGAGCTTAGAGCATTCCCCACCTAGTAACCGAGTAAGTCGTATATGGAGGGGACAGCAGAAGCTTGGCAACCCCAAATCAATGAAAATATTTATTTTATATAATTAATTTAATTTTTTTATTAATCTTTTTAAATTTCTAATTAGAATATTTAAAATTATATTTTTATAAATAATATTAATGCTCATATTATTATTTTAAATAAAATTATTAAAAAATTTTAAAAAATATATCTTGTCTCTTATTAATTTTGACATTTCAAATAATTTTTTTTTTATTCCCTCCATGCACCTGCCAATGGCATTATGGGACTAAACTCTTCATGGTATATGGCGAGATTGAATTCTCATACTCTATAAGCAGGTTGTGAAACTATATACTATGCCAATTTGCTCACCAATAATGAAAGCTATCCTACTCTGGATCCATTTAACAGTACTATTTCATCCCATTGTTAAGAAAAACACCATTACAGTGATTGAATCAATTTAAAATATGTATGAAATGTTATTTTTGAAGTTTAAAAATATTAAATAATTTTTTTAGTATTTAATTAATTAATTCAAAATAATATTTTAAAACTAAAAAAAATACTATACATTAATTTTTTTTGAAACAATATTTTCAAATTAAAATTTCTACCCAAACACCGTCTGAATTAAAAACATAATGAAAAATCATATAAATTTATTTTGAAGATAAATTTAATGTGTTATAACTATAAAAATTTCAATATTCTTCAGGAAAGTAATTTTAATCTCAATTTCAAATAAATCTTAATGTTGCGAGATGATATATGTCGATTAAGAAAAAGGGCAAAAAGCACCAATTTGGGAAGCCTACTAAATTAGGACTTCTTATTGTGTCCAAATAACAACTTCCAATTTAGCCAATTAGCTAATAATGTCAGATAACATGGCGACCAAGAGTATTACTAAAGATGCTAATAATATACTATAGTTTTTAATTCATTAGTATTAAAACCGTCTTAAAGTTTTGAAATTATGAATTTCTTTAAAAGGAATTAGTGAAAAATTCCAATAAAAAGAAGCATGAAGTTAGAACCAAACCTTCAAAACAATACGAGTTTCATCAGGGAGATTCACTGTGATATCAGTAACAACTGGAAGAACTGCATATTGTAAAAATAATAATAACGAAAAGTTTATTAATTAATTTCTTAAATAACACAAAATTATAAAGTGAAGTACAGATTGAGATCGTTAATTAATTACCTTTCTCATCTTTCTTCTTCTTATCTCCTTTTGCCTTACTGCGACTGTTCCTTGGTGCCATTTTTCTAGCTTTGCTCGATTAAATAAGGGAAAATAAAATACCTATTTTCAACAAATTTTGAATCAGTATAGCATTGCTTCATTTAATTTGTTCTTAATTAGAAATGACAATACAACAATTCATCACCAAAAGCAGAGACCACATAACTGTTCGAATCTCAAAAAAAAAAATCAATAATCAACGAAAAAATATCTTAGATTTAAAATTAAAATCGGTTCCACAATTACCAAATATCTAGAACTTGAAGCTCTAGCACCAGAAATGGTTGCACTAAGTAACTATATATGCTGAAAAAAAAGGGATTAGAGATATAATGATAATTAAAGTAAAATTAAGGGTACAAATTTGAAAGTAAAGAGGCGTTGGGAGATTGGATATTGAAAAGAGAGCATTCAATTTAAGAGATTTGGAAAGAAAGTCTCATCGACTGGAAAGAAATGGTGAGAGCAAAGAATAGATAAAAGAGAGATGGGAGCACGATAAGGAAGGAAGGGCGGAGATTTAACAGGCAGATAATACATGGCCTTTTATGGCAGCTTCTGGCTTTATAGGGTAATAATATTATTGGGGATGGGGATATTTTTTTATTATTATTATTTTAATATTATACACATATTATTATATATGTATGTTTTTCAAAATACATGCAATTTTATTTAAATATATTTTTAACAAGTAAAATATGTAAAAAAAGTTATTTTGTGTTAAAAATTTAATCATTCATCCTAATTAATTAATAAATTTTAGAACCTCAATTAAAATTCAAATACCCACAAACTAAATTTATATACGGACTACACAATTTTGTGATAATATATATCTCTTAAATGAATAATAAATTCAAATTTAGTCCTTTATTTATTTAATATTATAAAAAAAAATATTTTATCTGTCATTTAAAATTTTTTACATATATTAAAATACTTATTAATTATATTCAAAATGATTTATTTAATTTTATATTTTTAATCTTATTTTAAATTAAATTATTATATTTTAATTAAATGCTACAAGGATAAAATAGAAAAAATTAAATAAATATTATTTTAAAAATTTAAAACGATAATTAAAAATAAAAATAAATAAATTTTTAAAATGACATATAAAAAAAAGAAAAAAATATATAACTTTCAATATTCTTTCTACATATAGAAACATTTTTTTTTATCACACACTTTGATTTGGTAGTCTTAACTTATTCACTTTTCATCTTAATACCTGATTAATTAAAAATAAACATCAATAGATGTTATGCAAGACTTGTTCATAAGATAAATAGTGTTTGGATTTTAGAGGGAAAAAAATAGCCTATGATTTGATGTCTCATTGTATATGATGGATGAATAACCTCACAACTCTTTACAACCTCCCCAAAGTGCATTGTTTTTTATTTTTTTATTTTTGCTCAAATGAACAATAAAGGCACTCCTCTTTTTGAATTATTATTAAAAACCCTATCCTTCCATATGGTCAATGGTAAATCCCTAGAAGCAAAATCTCTCCATTCCAAAAACTTTTAAATTTTAGGAATTACCATCTCCTTCTCACATTGATAATTCTCTTTATTTTTCACATATATCAAGAAAATTAATTAATTTTATGTAAAGTTCCTAAAATATCATTACTCTTTATATTAATTTTATATACTTTATTCAATATATATGAATTAATTATACAACTAATTACTACAGCTAATAAAGAGTATTATAGATATTTTCTTAAAAAATTAACATTTAAAAATAGAAAGCACACTAAATTTTGGGTCAAATTGAAAAGAAATAGAGGACTGGTAATTTGGAACAGAGACAGTACTAAAAATTTATTATGGGATACTGGACTAATTCTCAACAAAATGATAAGAAGCGGACACTTGAGAAGTTGTGTAATTTATTTTTTACCCCAACAATGTAATACTTCAAACTCTCATTATATTTTCTATTAAAATTAATAATATATATTAATGGTGCTATTAAGTGGTAAAGTACATTTATATCATATTATAAAATTTCAAAATCGTTCCATAAATAATATAGACATTAAAAAAATAGTTATAAACTCGACATAAAATTTAATTCTATCAATTATAAGACGAAAATGATAATATATATGACTAAATCAAATATATTAATGGTGTTATTAAATGTCTATAATATTATTATTAAAATTTTTATAAATTAAATAATCAAATTACTAACTTTTATCTGCATTAAATTTTTGTCTTTTAACAACATGGAGATCTTACTGTTAAAAGAGATTATATGTTGCAATAATTCATTTTTATTTTTTAGATAATTAAACATATTTTCATATTTTTCAATAGCTGTGTTCCATGTGGCTGAATAACCCACCGCCTTATTGACTAAAAATCTGAAAATGATGTTTGCTGGATTATAAGTCGAGGAAAGCCTTACGTTTTTATGGTTCTGTTGTTATCTTTTGCTTTCTGGAATTATGCATTGATTTCATTGTGTTTAATATTGGAAACTAGATTGTTCATTATTATATTTTTTTTTTCTTTGTTTATTTAGGTTGATGAAATGCATTGATCTGTATTATTGTGTTTCAATTAATTGTTTGTCATTTAAAACTTCAAGTTTGAAGTTTATGCTTCAGGGTGTTTGGGTGTTTGTATTTTAGGTATTCAGTTTGTAACTCATGCTTAAGTGAGAGCTTCAAATTCTTCCAGTTTGTAGTTTATGCCTTAAGATGTTATGTTTATAGTTTAGGATTTCACAAAATTTGATGAACTCCACTGTATATTTAATGTTTCATGCGTATGTATTGAGGGAACAATTGTTCCATTTATGCTTCTCTAATTATAAATATTAAGTAATAACCATATTAAATTCAAATTTATGCGACAATTATCTCTAATTGATATTAAACAAAAATTACAAGTTGATTTTGATAATTTATAAATCCATTAATGTATGACAAAAAATGAACAATACTTACAAGTTTAAGATGTTTTTGGTTTTTGATTCGCTGGTGCTATTTCGTTTTAGATTTATTGTTAATAATTTACTTTTTCATTCTTTAATAAAATTTTCATGCAAAAAATTTATAGAATTTTAGAAATAATTTTTTTTTGGGTTAATTTAATTCAGAATTTTTTTTTATTAATTTTGCAACTTTTAATTCATTATTTGGTTATTGGTTGATTGATTGGTTCATGATAAAATTGAATTCTATCCAATTTTTCTGTTTGGTTTGTGGGAAAGTGAATTAGTTTTTTTTTTAAGAATATTTTAAACATTTCATATAAGATTTAACAAAAAAAAAAATTATTTATCATATCAAATAAGAATTTTTTAATAAGAAATTAAATTTCATATATTTTATAAACATATATGACATTTTTTTCGAACTCCTTTAAAGGTAAGAAAATTATATATTGTAAAACATAATAATTAACTCATTTAGATGGTTTTATTGTTATTTAATAATAATTTGTGATACATGATATTTTATCATCTTTGAAAAGATATTTAAAAAATAAAAAAACATTACTCCTTAATTTCCCTTAATTTCTTGTTGATGTGAATTTTTCCTATAAATTTAGATAATTTATAAGTACATTTGGATGCTTAGAAGCCAATTAAATTAAAGGTTGATTTTTATATTTACAATCCATTATTATTAAAATTATTTTAAAATAATGGTTTCATAATTAATTTTATTGGAAAAAAATGACATACTGATGAAATACAAAAATATATAATTTTTCAAATTTATTGGTGTGTCTGAAATTATTTTTTTTATTACCATTAAATGTCATGATAATAACTTTATAAAAAAAAAAAGGAACGAAAGAAAGAAAACAAGCTAATTAGTAATTAGAGACCAGACTAGATTAAATGTCAGTGCTAACACAATTAACATTATTTTTAAGATTAAAATGGTACACTTTTGGTGATGGGTAATTGTTTAAATACGATAAGCATAACTTTTTGTGATCAATAAAATTGTTTACAACTATATTTGGATCACCTTAGTACCAACAGCAAGTGCTTCAACAATTAATTGGACAAGGTACAGCCACCTGTGAAATCAAACGTAGGAACATGGGTCATACAGCCAGTACTGTACTCTGGATAGGCTATTGCTTGAATAATTGGAATATTTTTCACCTGTAAAAGAAAACCAAAGTGGAAAAATTATTCTTCTTTCCGATCATGAAGATTAGTGCTTCCTCCACGCAGATTTCTCCTTTATAATGGGAATGAAATCAAAAAATTAATTTTAAATAAATTAAAAAAAATTTATTAAAAAATTAAAATTAAATTAATTGAAAATATTTTTTTATATAAAAAACTGAATTTAAATAAGTAAGTTAAAATTTTTTTAAGATTTTTTTTTAGAGTGGTCAAAATTCACTTAAATCACCCCGTCCTGTTTCACCGTGATAACATCTATTTATTTACTGTTTCTTTTAGGTTTATTTATTTCAAAATTTCATATACAATTGACTGAAATAATTTATGGTCTATTTAAATAGATATCATTGAAATTATTATAAATCTGGATTTAAATTTTAAGTATAAAATTATAAAAGAATATGCATATAATACTAAAATTCAGACTTTCAATTAATTTAAATGACTATTTAATATAAAACCTTCCAAGAAGAAGCATTGTCACCTCCACTAAAGCCTAGCATAGAAATTAGTATGTCTTTGATTGGATTGGATAATGTGCAGAAATTAACCCATGATACTGTATTTCCCAAAAAAATAAAATCTCAACTAACACCTATTCTTTATCCCAATAAAAATAAAATACAATTATTTATGAAGCAAGAGTAAATGAATAAAACAACCAAAAGAACAAAATAGAGGTCATAGATATGGAATAATTAACAGGTCAACTAGTGGCCACTAATAACTAGTATGCAAATTTACGTTATATAAGTGGGGCGGCATCAGATTGTGTTTAAACAACTATATATATTTTTTTTAATGTTTGAAAAAGGAAGGCCTTTTGAGACTAAATTAGTAATTCTTTTAGGCAATTGTCGACCTTTTCATTGATAATTAGAGCATACCCTACAAGTGTATTCCAGGTGCAGATGAGCTATTTATCTTACCATATTATTGGCTCCAATAGTATCAAAAGTTTAGAGACAGCCAGTCAAATCATTTGAACTGTTGTCGCAGGGCCAACTCCAGAGTCCTAAACGTTAAGCCAACAAGAGAATTCTGAATGCTCAAATATGGGAGTGGCCTTTCATGATCCTGATTGGGAACAACCACACTGCCTTTTGTCTCACCACTTTTTGAAGTCTCTGCAATAGCTTTATCACTATCAATCTGCTCCTAGTCAAAAGATACAATTCAAAGTCTCTTCAGATTCAGCTGTCAGCTAATAACGATATCAGAATTGAAATGAATGTAATTGGAACCAAAACACCTTCACAAGTAGAAATAATCAGCGTCATAATTATATAGCTAATTAGCAATAAATCTGAAATAGCAACTCAATGCAATGTATCGGATATAACTCAATAAAAAGTGAACGATACCAGAAAAGAAGAAGAAACAAGGGAAGGGAATTAATCAAATAAGAATAGTTTTCAGCTCATGCCAATATCTGAAAATCCATCTTTGTTTGGGAACCCACGCATGGCACCTGTTATTTATTGGACAATGACCTAAAATTAATAATGATGTTTGTGCTCCAATCAAGACAGGAAACAGCAACAAACCAACCAACCAAAGTTTCCAAATACAGATAAAAGATAACTTATTGCCACATCTTTTATGAAGTAAAATCCTAAACACAGAACAAAGTTTAGAATTTAAAAGTGTGAGGAAATTAATACAGACTATTAAACTTTTACTAAGCCCATCAACTGTGCATATTCCAAGTTTTGCAACTAAACTTGCAATATTCCAAGTTTGATTTCCACTCTATCAAACTTGAGCATCCTCCATTTAAAATTCCAATCTATTCATCATTTTGCATCAAAAGAACCCAAAATCTTAAATATTACTGTTCAAAAGTACAAAAACCTACACTACAAACAGCCCAATTGGTTGAGTTACTTGTTGTAACTTGATCCCAATTTATACACAAATAACATTCTACCTTTTTGCTTCTAATAATCCTAAATACTAGCCCTAACCTAATTTTGCTAGTTGTCCTTTGTCAAGCTGATAGGCACATCTTGAAGCAGCAATATGAACAAATGCAATATTTGTGTGCCACCAAGGGCAAAACAAACTAGGTCCACTAGGCCATTCACATTTCTTTGCTTGGATTACAGAAGATCCATGGACCCATTGATCTTTAATAAAATATTCTTCTATCATTTCATACTAAGCTAGCTACCTAAATCTAAAAGAAAATGCAGTACAAAATGCACAAATAACAGCAAAGCATATACAAGTTTAAGGCACCCAAAACTGGCATTGGCATATTAAGACAGCCATTGCATACAGAAAACACAAATTCATCAGTCATCACAAACCATAAGAATTATATATATAAAAACATACAGATGCAAATTATCTAGAAAATTCCAATGAACAAAACATTTACAAAATAATAATAATTACTGATAGAGAATGGTGAATGGAATGGATCAGCATAGAAGGTTTGATCAACGCAGTAAGCATGGTGGCAGCCAATGGATGGTTAAATTAAATGTTGGGAGAAGTCTAGGTTCAGGTTCAATTCTAGAGCACAACCCACGCCTTTTATTTCAACCCATCACCAAAGCTAATGCTATGGCAAATTTTATTGTAGGAGAGGTTGCGACAGTCACAATGCAATAACTCAAACAAGGACAAGGGCCCTCTCCCTTTAATCCAACACCTTCACATCCATTACTACCACCATTAATCTCACTGCTCAGACCTTTTACTTTATAACCATCATTTCCATTGCGAATTGACACCATATTACAAAAACACAGAGATTTAGACAATGTCACAGAATATCCCCTTTTTGAACCGATGAATTAGAAGAGGAAATGCCTCAAAACCTCTCTTCAAAGGCCTATGTAGCACTGCCCGGCAAAGAAGGGAGGCTAACTCCCATTTGTGCTTTACTGTTTTCTAGGGTTTAAGAATGGATTTTAGAATATGAACTTAAACGATGTCGTTTCTTAAACATTTTCCATCATCAGAGAAAGTAGACCCGAGCCCAATTCATTGTCGGCCCCGTTTCTAGGCCTAAGCCCAGCCTTTAAACTTCACTGAATCTGAAATAGCCGCGTCCAGAGGTAAATTACATATTACACCTGTGATGTTGGCGTTTTGTTCAAGATACACGTGGTCGTTCGACGACCATGTCATGTTAATGCTTGTCGTTTTTAACGCAGGACCATTTTTCAAATTAATGTCGTGTCCTTCCAAAAGAAAACCCCACTTATACGATGTCGCTTTGGTTAATTTTACTGGCGGTAAAAAATGATAAATCTTATTACGATAGATATAAATATATCATGGGCGTTTGACAATTTAATTGCAAATTGAGATTTTAGAATCAAATAATGAGTTTTGTGATTTGTTTAAAAAATAGAAATAAGCCACTATTTGCAATTTATTAAAAAATTCAATTTATAATAACAAAATTTATTATCTAACTCTAAATCAAACATCCAATTGCTTAAAAAATGTCAAGCGTTATAATATTTTTAAGTGATTAATAGATTTTAAATTTTCAAATTATACATTATAAAATCATAAAAAGTTTTAAATTTTTTTACTGTAGTTAGCTGTAAATTTTTTGAAATACTAACTTTATTAAAAATAAAAAATAAATAAATTGATGGGTTAATATATATTAATATTATTTTTTTTAAGAGAAATAAATTATTTCATTGATAAATAACGAATTATATCATTATGAAGGTGCTTCTGAATATAAATAAGAGGCAACCTCGAGAATTAACATAAAAAGTGGAAAATCGTGCTAATATATGCGCTATCATATTAGTTTGTCTCTTTACAAAATGTATATAGACATTTTGCAATTGACGAATCAAAGACTAATATTCTAATATCAAATAATCAAATTCAGAGTTATTTAAATAATTTCCTTTAATTGCATTTACCACAATCTCTGCATTACTTTCTAGCAAAATATTCTTATATTAAGAAGGGGTGTTAAAATTAAAAGATGACATATTAAATAATAATAAAATATAAGTGAGTAAATGTTAAATTTAACATAAATTAATTAATTATATATAAATAGATTAATATTTATTTACTTATAAACTTATATGTGTATGAATTTATGAAATTTAATAATTATGAGTTATAAATAATGTCCCTTTTTCAAAATGAAATTTTTGCATTTGGGTTATTTTAGTGTTATGGATTTTTTATGGATATTAAGTATATTGATAATGTGTTTTGATTATTAATACCATATTTTTTTCATGAAACCCACGTATGAATTTTATAGGTTCATTTTTTTATATTATTTAAATATGATTTTTAAATTTAAATTTTTTATTTTTTAAAAAATAAAAAGTGATTCATACATTTGAATATTTGAAGCTCATATAATACCATTTAAATTTGAATACCTGATATAGTGTGTTTAGATTTATTTCAAATAGATAAATAACAACATTTTGAAATTTAAAAAAAGTTAAATAATTTTTAAATATTTAAATGATTAATTCAAAACGTAATTTTAAAATTAAAAAAATAAAAATAAAAATAATAATTTTTTTTAAATGTTATTTTTAAAATTTTATTTATACATCAGTATACTAAACATTCAATGGGATGAGAAATAAAATAATCTAGGTGATTTAAATTCAAATTTTGACCAAAATTGAAAGAATTATATATTTTTAACTAAAAATAAATAATCAAACAATTTGCATAGAAAAACATTGTCAAATACACATGTAAATTGTTATTATATTAAAAATATAATAATAATCTTCCAATTTTTTTTGTTTTCATTGCGCGCTTTCCCAAACCAATTTTCATTTCCTCCGTCTCCTTTTCAATTTGCAATTCCCCAATCTTTGGAGCCAAAACAGTAAAAAATATTTTATTATTATAATTTTCATATTTTACATCATTATTTAAATTTATATAATATTTAAACCCATTTGTTCTGTATTACAGTTAGTTAACGAAACCTACACCTTGTGTCCTGCGCCAGCTCTAACTTTCTTTCTCTGGCTCTGCAGTCTTCCATTGATTCAAAGCGGAGAATTTTTTTTTTATGTTTATTTTTTCTGGGGCACAATTCATTATTTTCGCTTTTGAAAAGCAATGTAAATTTCGAAGAGTGGAATAAGAAAATTTTGTTTCTATTTTTTTTTTAAAATTTTTGATACTCTTCCAGGAAAAGCACTGAAACGTGCGAATTTTATAGGTTTCTTTTCGAATTTTAGGGTTTATAGCGTTATCAAATCAAGCAGGGTGCCGTATAATTGGATCGTTTATGAAGTGTATATAATTGGAACCTTTCGTATTCGATTCAAATTTTTTGTTGTCTGATGCGAAATTAGGGTTTTGGAGGAAATTCATCGGAATTGAATGCTTAGAGGATGATTGTTAAA
Organism: Aleurites moluccanus; assembly: GCA_948193065.1. Taxonomy (NCBI): domain Eukaryota; kingdom Viridiplantae; phylum Streptophyta; class Magnoliopsida; order Malpighiales; family Euphorbiaceae; genus Aleurites; species Aleurites moluccanus. Next base: position 19,866 of record CANXYC012858933.1, read on the forward strand.
AAAACTATGGAAGTCGAAATGCCGAATCTGAAGCGGTGTAACATTGGAGAGTCCTGCAGTGAATATGAAGAGGAGAACTACGAGTGTTTGTTGATTCCAAAGAAACGAAAAACCAACGCATACGATTCATATTCAATATGTATGTACAGTGAAGCTGATGATTTTAGCAGTGGTTCAGGATCTTGGGATGGTGAGGGATCCTATTGGGCTGGCGAGGTATTGCCGAATTCAAAGATATTGAAGAATAGTAGCATGAGGAAGTCTCAGCCATCATTATCGAGATCTTCACGGGGGCGAATTCCGATGCTCCCCTCGAGGTTTACTGACTCGATTGTTGATATGTGGAATAATAGGGAATATAGACCTGATTACACTGATTCCAGCTTTGAGGATGATGAATTTGTAGAATATAAAGAGGATTTTGATAGTAAGAGATGGAGATACAGTAAAACGAAATTCGTAAAGGGTCAATTTGGATTTGGGACTTCTTATTCCTATCCATTTTATAAACGTGGAGGGAATGGAGAAGTGGGGAGCGTAGGGTTCAATAGTTGTGAGTATGATAACTGCAATTCAAAGAATTTGAGGTCGCTCACTTCATTGAAAGACAGCGGGGAGTATGCGCCCAGATTTAGATATACTGGTTTGGAGAAATTGAGAAGAGGAGCTGGAAAGAGGAAGGATGTTTACAAGCCTGAGGACTTTGCTTTGGGAGATTTTGTTTGGGCAAAATGCGGGAAGAGATATCCATGGTGGCCAGCCATTGTAATCGATCCAATCTTGCAAGCTCCGGAAGCTGTTCTCAATTGTTGTATTCCGGACGCACTCTGTGTGATGTTTTATGGGTATTCTAAAAACGGAACACGAAGGGTATTCTCAATCTCTCTCTTTTGGTTTTCACTTCTTCGGGATCTTATTGCGTTATTTTTGGCACTTGAATTTAAGTTAATGGTGATGGGCAGGACTATGCCTGGGTGAAACAAGGGATGATATTCCCTTTTGTAGAATTCATGGACAGGTGCGTTGACAATCATATTAAGTCGATGTGTTTTATTAGAGTAGTTATCTTACTTGAATTTTGTTTTATTTCATCAGATTTCAGGGGCAGACGCAATTGTACAATTGCAAGATGAGTGACTTTCAGATGGCACTGGAAGAGGCAATTTTAGCAGAGAGTGGTTTCCTTGACACCAGGACTGGTGCTGCACAAATTGAACATCCAGAAGCTTGCCTCAGAGAATTCCAGGAGGCCAGTTATTCTCAGTACCGGGCAAGTTTCTTCAAAACTCTCTTCCTCTCATTTTTATGGAGCGTTGGGAAACTTTTATAGTGTTGCAAATACATTTACCAGTGTGTTGAGGTTCTATAATGGTTGAGTTTTCCAAGATTATACATAAGTATGCTTGTTTGTTAGTTTTATATAGTTTATTCCGGCTTATACTATGTTTGCTTGTTTTAGTCTTAGATGTACTTTTTTTGCAACTTGTGTGCTGTCATTTATGTTCCAACTGATCTGGTGTGTTTATAGGTGGTCAGTTGAGTCATATGAGAATGAAATGTTGTGCATCACGTCTACTGATTACTTAGGACATTACTAAGTATTTCAAATTCACCTGTGACTTAAATCTGCTCTTCTGACAAAATGAAAACAGCTGTATCATAAATCTCAGCATATACTACCTTGGATTTTATATGTTGTTTTCATTTGTGTCCATATCTTAAAATGTAAGCAGCTACTTGTTAAAGATAGTTTTGTAAGATGTATGTTTGTAAGATGTATGACCTTTTCAAAGTTAACGAAATGATTTATTTTGTCTTCCTTTCACCGCCCCTTCCCCCTACCCGGGGGAAAACAAAAAAAAACTATGAGATTGCCTTTCAGAATTTTCATTGAAATTTTGAAGTTTCCAGTTTGATGTTTTCTGGGAGTAGATTGATGTTAGTATTAAGACAAATATTCAAATTATTTTTTAAGATTCCCATTTAGGTTCTGATTGAATATTGAGTTTGGTATGCTTATGGGTGGTGTGATTTGAGATCTAGATCTGGGAACTTTTACTTATGGGTTTAGGTGGACAAGTTACTTGAAAAAAAGATTGCTTCCATCATTCATGAAATATGCTTTTACATTCTTGACACAGTAAGAATACATTAGTGCTAGTTCTTTTGTCCCACTTTTGGATCATGTCTTCTTTTTGATAAGTTGACTTTTCAGTTCAACATGCTTGTATAATCTGGCTGTTCAGTTATTGGAACTCATCAAGTAAATTAATTGTCCAGGATGCATGTTACAAGAACATGAGACGCTGTGACAGCTGTAATATAATCTTGCCCTGCAAAACTATCAAGAATCGGAAGGGCTCAGTAGTTCAGATGGAGCTTATATGTAAACACTGTGCTAAGGTTCATGAGAAATGCCATATTGGATGTTCTATTTTTTTTGTTTAATTTTACTTTTCCATTTGCCATGCATTTTCTTTTTGATAGTGATTTGCATTACTCTCTCTTACAGTTAAGAAAGTCAAAACAGTATTGTGGCATATGCAAGAAGATTTGGCACCATTCAGATGGTGGGAAATGGGTGAGATTATTATTTGTTTGAATTAGGTCTGACCTTGCTCTCTTCATTAATTAATAGTATGAAGTGAATAGCTTGTTCGATTGAAACCTTCTGGATTAGGTATGTTGTGATGGCTGTAATGTTTGGGTGCATGCTGAATGTGACAACATTTCCAGCAAACTGTTTAAGGTGTGCCTACAATGTTACATTCTGTTGCATTCAGTTTTCTCGTATGTGAACTTAGCTAATTAATGGAAAGCGGAGGCTAACTGATTTTTTGTCGTTGAAGGATTTGGAGAACATTGATTACTACTGTCCTGATTGCAAAGCAAAGTTTAAATTTGAACCATCAGTATTAGAGAGAAGGAAGCCACCAGTCGAGTATGTTTCATATGTTTTCATCCATATGTGGTCATTTGATTATTTAACATAATATATTTACTTAAAAAAAATTTCCCTTTTCCCTGGGAGGTTTTAATCTTGATGACATGATTTCGATCAGGTTTACATTAAACTGTCTACCTGAAGAAGTAACTGTAGTGTGCAATGGGATGGAAGGAACATACATTCCAAAACTTCATTTGTAAGCCCTGAAAACTTTGTTAAATAATATGTATAAAATAAATGTGTTGTTATTTCTCTCTATACACTTCCCAACCCACTTTCAGTATTAATGCAAATTTCCCTTTATACAAAGTTTGTTTGACAGAATATATTTTGAACATTCAAATTCAGGTGTTACTAGCATATCTAATTCGGTTGTTGCTATTGGGCAATGCTACTTGGTTGATTTTTGTAATGCAGTAAAGAGTCTTAGATGAACACTTTTACCACCAGTTAACCAAATATATATTAGTAAGCTGTCCTTTTTCTGTCTTCTATGTAGAATTATGTGCAAGTGTGGTTCATGTGGGTCACGGAAGCAAACACCAAGTGAATGGGAAAGACACACTGGGTGCAGAGCTAAAAAATGGAAATACAGTGTGAAAGTCAAGAATTCAATGTTACCGCTGGAAAAATGGGTTTGTATTGTGGCACTTCCATTTAATGTATTACTTGCCTTTTTTTTGCACTTAGTTTAAGAATTCAATAAATAAAATGACATTTTTCCTTTTATACCCTTGATAATACAATAAATACACTTAAATTTGTTCTTTTGAAACATTAAATGTATCTTAAAGAATAGGGATAAGGATGAAAAATGGAGTAAAAAATAAAACTACTTATAGAAAGGTGACAATGTTTTTGGGACGGAAGTATCATTTTGAGGCATGATTAGCTTTTGGAATTATACCTTGTTTTATGCTGTTCCCTTGTTACCAAGTTGCTTGCTTACCACATTGGTGTGCAGAAATACTATTATAAGTTGAAGTACTATATATTTAGTTGATTTAGGGTGCTAAATTTCTGGTAACACTTTCTTACTGGCTTTTGCTGAATGTGAAGTAATAAACTCATCAAGTGCTGTTGTGTGCATTTGAATCTTGAGAACAAAGGAAGTGAAGAAGTGGCGAATTGAATTTTGCTTGGTATTCCAATAAAATTCTTTGATTGATTTTGGTATGAATCTGGTCTATAAGAAAATATATCATACATGGCATAACAATCTTATTGTGACCCATTTGGCTGTTGTTCTTAACTTCTGATGATGTTCCTTTAACATTATGGTTACAAGGTTAAAAGAAGATTCAGTCATTTGAGAAAGAATCAGTTTAAATTTAATGATGCATGTTATAATTAAAAGCCCTTAATAGTAAATAAACTGATTTTGGCTTTGCCCAGTCCTCAAACTCCTTTTTGTATTCCAGTAATTAGATATTTAACGAGACACTGCCTAGTTTTGGCTTCTATGCTATGTTACCATTAACCAGACACTATTTCCCGGCATGTGGAACATACTACACTGAAATATTTGAAAAAGAAAATTAATTGGGACTCTCTGAACTTAAAAAAAAAATTGAGCGGAAGAAAGTTGATTTTTTTTATCTGGACACTTTTCAGCACCTAGAGTTGGTGATGCTTATTTATTTGTTTCTGTTGAATATATTGTCCTTCATTAAACTTATATACTTTGAGTACATGATTATTATTATTGATATTGTTGTTTTTTATTTGATACTAAGTTATACTTCTATTAAATTAGCAGTATGCATCTGGCTCAGTTAAAGTGATGCCTTTTTTATTTTGTATGTTCACTCGATTTGATGTTTATAAGCCATGTAAAAAACATGCTATATAATTGAGTGCATTAATGTAAGGCTTATATAGAGCTCATCAGGCTGAACCTTTCTGGCATTATGATTCTAGTACATCCCAATGCTCTAACTTTTAGTACAAACTACAAACTTTTGTGTGACTGTTAAAAGGATTTTCTTTTCTTTTCTTTTCTTTTCTTCTTTGTTAAAGTCAATGTATATTTCTGTGCTTCCTTTGCAATTTTCTACTGACTTTAGATCCTGCAGATTGCCGAGTATAATGCGCATGGCGCGGATATTCTGAAATTAGATAAGCAGAAGCTACTTACTTTTTTGCAAGGTAATTAGATACTTCCTTCAACTTGTTCAGGGCTTGAAGTTTTCTTTTTTTTTCCTTCTTACATTCTTACTCAATGTTTTTGATGGATGAAAAGGTGAATGACTAGGATCTTTTTTTTTTTCCAATTGGAACAGAGAAATATGAGCCTGTTTATGCAAAATGGACAACAGAAAGATGTGCTATTTGCAGATGGGTTGAAGATTGGGATGATAACAAAATTATAATATGCAACAGGTAGTTCGGCTATTCACTGGTTCCTTTCGTTTACTTGGTATTGTATTGGTGGTCATATGCTGGTGAAATTTTAGACTTTATTTATGTACTTAACAATATTTACCTGAAAGACTCTTTTATGTTCAGGTGTCAAATAGCTGTCCATCAAGAATGCTATGGAGTGAAGGACATTCAAGATCTTACTTCGTGGGTGTGCAGAGCATGCGAAACTCCTGGGGTTGAGAGGGAGTGTTGCCTTTGTCCTGTAAAAGGCATGCTGTTTAGATTAATGCTTTAAAGAGATCTCAGTCATTTTTTTTTTGAGACTTTTCATGATTAGATTATATGGCTCTTTAATAAATATATATTTACTTCTCTCTCTCCCTTTCTTCTACAAGAAAAGGAAGGAAGGAGGAAAAAAATTGAAAAAAAAAAATGAAAGCAGATAGTAATTGGTTTCTGGAAAATAATTTAGTTGCTTACTTTTTTGAAGCAGTGTAATATGGATGGTTCTCCAATGAGAATGTGATATCTTGAATTCCAATATTGCTCATCAAAGGATTCCTTTTGGTTTTTGATTGTTTGCTCCTGCAACACAATTGTTATGATTGTAATGACATATGCTAACATTTTTATGGGAAGTTGTACTTCTATTTATAAAGCGGACTGCATTTCATTGGCACTACATTCTTTTATGTGAAAGCTAGTTCTTATATGTACAAATCTACTTTTCCAGGAGGTGCTTTAAAGCCCACCGATATTGAGATGCTGTGGGTTCATGTCACATGTGCCTGGTTTCGACCTGAAGTTGGTTTCTTGAATCATGAAAAAATGGAGCCTGCCACTGGAATCCTTAAAATTCCATCTGCCACTTTTTTGGTGGTATGTTATGGTTATTCAAATACAGTGGTTTGAGGGTGTTTTACAATATACTGTACAAATCATCCAGATGCAGTCGGATACTGATTTTCATAAAGCAGGACCATCTCCTAGTAGTTGGGACAAGGGTTTTATACCATATAGCAGTTCAATATTATTTCAGTTTTGCTTCATTTTATACCCATTGACTGTAGGGTGGTTATACAAATTGAAAGTGCTTGTAATCTAATTATGTTTATTTGCCTGGAGTACAGAGTTGTGTTATCTGTAATCAGACTCATGGTTCCTGCATCCAGTGTTGCAAGTGTGCCACCTATTTTCATGCAATGTGTGCTTCAAGAGCGGGATTTTTCATGGAAGTAAGTTTTGATTTATATTTTTCAAAAAAAACTTGCGAGTGTTCTTTTGTATGGACCTAGTTAGTGTTTCACAAAATTTTTATTTTCATAGTGGTATGTGCATTGCATTTTACATTATTGTTGTAACTCTTTCTTGAAGCAGTTATGTTCAGTTATTTCATTATATATATGTGAACCTAATGAACTAATTTCGTACATTGATTTTTCAGTTGCACTGCATGGAGAAGAATGGGGTCCAAGTTATAAAAAAGTTAACCTACTGTGCTATTCACAGGTTAGAATTAGTGCCTTGTCCATTGTTGGCTTTGTAATTTTTCTCTTAACTTTTCCCCTCGAATTGGAATTTTTCTTGCTGCTATATGCGCCTTACGCATTTATTTATATCTTTTTTACTTCCTTTGGTTTGGTGCAGGACACCAAATTCAGATTCTGTGGTAGTTATGCGTACTGCTTCAGGGGTTTTTGCTGCCAGAAGTTTACTTCAGAAACAGAATGGGGGTTTCAGCGGTTCAAGGTTGGTTTCATCTAAGAGAGTGGAACTTCCTGGGCCCTCTATCCCAGAGACTGAAGATTTTGATCCTCTATCTGCTGCGAGATGTCGTGCTTTTAAAAGGTCAAACTGTAAGGTGAACTTTTTTATCAGTTATTTATGTGCATACTATATACCGCCTGCACAGATTGTCGCTTGGTCTTCATTTGGGCTGAGTCCAAAGTTCCTTATGATTTGCTTGCTGTCAACATATGATCAATTTGGCCTTTTTGTCATCTTATTAGTTTTACTCGTGTTTGCCAGAGGGCTGAAGGGGAGCCAATATTCCACCGACTGATGGGGCTGAGACATCATTCTTTAGATGCAATAAGTAGCTTGAGCTCCTACAAAGTAATATTCTTATCTTCATTACTTTTAGAAGTTTTAGTGTCTTTCAATATTTTTGAAAGTCAGTATGAAAAAAAAAAAAATTGATGATTTAGGAATGGGACAACTATTCATCCCTTTTAACCCGTTAATATTAACATTACAGATTTACATATGTTACCTTCTTACAGGAAATGGAAGATTCAACAGTTTTCTTGTCATTTAAGGAACGACTTTACCACTTGCAGGTAAACCACCATTTGATGATGGTTTTTCTTACTTGAATTAATTTCAGTTTTAATTGACATGTCTTTGTGCCTTCAGAAAACTGAAAATCATCGGGTTTGTTTTGGTAAATCTGGTATACATGGATGGGGCCTTTTTGCACGCAGGAACATTCAAGAGGGAGAAATGGTACTTAATTTATATATGATTTACCAGTCTTGTGTTGTTTATTGAAGCATTGAGCATTTTTTCGCTGGGTTGGACTGCCATCAGCAATTTTTATTTGTTTTCCCCGGATTTGGCTCCTCCCTTTTGTTCTTTGTTTGGTAAAATGACATATTTTCTTTAGGTCATCGAGTATCATGGTGAGCAGGTGAGGCGGAGTGTTGCAGATCTGAGGGAGGCACGATACCACTTAGAAGGAAAAGACTGCTATGTGAGTTTCTTGATACTCTTTCTGGTGTCTAAATGGACACAGCCATATTTCTTGCCACAGTGTGTTATTTATATATTGAGAATATGAACTTGCCAATCTGCCATTGACATTCTGCGTACCCTGATTTTTTTTTTATTTGTGATAAAATTTAGGATGGATGGTCAATTTTGAAAATTCCTACTAAGGGCACAGAAGTATATAATATGAAATGCACAATAAATTACTTAATCCTCTTTTAAAAAAGGAGAGGATTTACACATTGATTAGCTTAGGCAGGAAGTATTGTTTCTTTTTACAGTATCCTTCTGTGCAAGTATGCCACAGTTGCCACTGGTTGGATCCATCAAACATTGAACAAATATAAGCTGGAGCAAACTTCTTCAATATGGCATGTGCTTGAGAATGCCCATCCTTTTAATCTTCCTAGCTCCATGTAACATTCTTTTAGGCAGGCTGCCATTTGTTATTTCATAATAATGGTGGTACTTAATGTTCAATTATAACGTTCCATGCAGTTGTTCAAGATCAGTGAGGAAGTAGTAATTGATGCTACCAATAAGGGGAATATAGCACGCTTAATCAACCATTCGGTAAGCTCTTATCATAGAACACACAATTTCATCTGGAATATTAGGAAGAAAAAAGGGTTCTTTTGGCTTTAGCAATGACATTCACAGTTTTCATTGATCAAACTGGTATTAATAATGATGATACTGCAGTAACCAGTTGTCTACTTATATAGGGCCGGGGACCCTTGTTTAAAGACCGTTGGTCTAATCACCAGGGAGGACCTGAGTGTTCTCCCTATTCTTAGCTAGCTTCCTACGATGGACCCTGGATGACAGCCCTTTGTTGTGTGGCCAATTGTTCTCTCTTACCTAAAGACGGAAAACAAAGTTGTAGTCAATTGGTCCTGTGTTTGTTGGGTTCTGATGATCTTTGAATGCTTGATCTTTATTTGCAATTTATTCATTGATGATCACTTCAATGCTAGGGATTATTAATTTTAGTTCTTTGTATATACGCGTATACTACTAATACTATATATGCTGGTATACTAATTGCAAGTGCCCCTTACTGCAGTGCATGCCTAACTGCTACGCGAGGATAATAAGTGATGGAGATGTGGAGAATCGTATAGTTCTTATTGCTAGGACCAATGTCTCTGCGGGCGATGAGCTAACGTATGATTGAAATCCTTTCAATTTCCCTTTTTATATCGGAATTATCTAAGCTATTCAAATTACAAGTTCTGAAATACTTATTTGAGCTTTGATGAATAAATAATCATATGTTTAAATTTATGTTTCACAGGTATGATTACTTGTTTGATCCAGATGAGCATGATGAATTGAAAGTCCCTTGTCTATGTAGAGCTCCGAATTGTCGGAAGTTCATGAATTAGGTTGCGCAACTTGTATATACTGTCTCTGAAAGAATCGGATCCATCTCCTGACCCATGAGGAAATCTCTCATTTTTGTTTTGAAAAACCCAAGTTCAACAAAGAGCAAGTATTTTGTTTTTGTTTACATTGATGGCTATGTAATCTTTCAAACTGCAATAAATGTAAATTCAGCTGCACTTTTTGGGGTTTTTTTTTTGTTGTATTATTTTTTTTGGGAACAATTAAATTCAGTTCATTTTTGCTAGTCCTGTATATAAAATTCCATCTTATTCTCTCCTTAAAGGATTAAAAAGAATCTTATTGGCCCTATTATGCCAAAGACTCCAATACAGAAGTTCTAAGATAATGCCATCGAAAACCTCTAAAATCACTTAAATCTTTAACCTTTTTAACATATTACACTTTTTACCGTTTCATATTTCTAAGATTTTGCCTTTAAATCTTAAGTCTTGCCTTACTGGACAAAAAAAAAATGAACAATTATATTTGTGAATTTTTATTTTAAATTGCATTCACCATTAATTAGGTGTATAAAAAAGAATATAGAAATAGTGTAGGTAAGAATATTTTTAAAAATAAATGTAATCTTTATTTTATTAATTTTTATTACTTATTCGTTTCCTTTTATTTGTTGTTTAAAGTAAGTGGACAGTAATTAATAAGTTATTATATTAAAAAATTTAAGTATTTAGTGCAAAAGTATATTAAAGTTGGATTGTAGAGAGTTTTGCACTATTTGATTTATCTTTTTTTATAATTTTTTTGAAATTTTTATATAATTTTCAATATTTAAAAATAACTAAAAAATAAATATTGAATAATTAATAGAGTATTTAATATGAAAATTAAAGTTTTTTTAATTTTTTCTTTTTTCATATAATAACTTTTTTAGACAATTAAATGGAGAAAACAATTACAATATAAAACATAAAAAGTAAATAAGATAGTATAATACTTTTAATATATTATAATATTATTATAATTACATTCACCTATAATTTTTATTTTATTTTATTAAATATATTGTGATTGATAATTTAAATTTTTATATTTACATATAAAGATAAAAATATTAACAAGGGTTCGATTTAAAAATTTATTATAATAATAATTATTATTTATATAAAGTATATAATAATTTTATATTTATAAATATTTTTGTTTATAATAATATTTATATATTATTTTTTATAATACACAAAAATTAAATAAAATATTTTTTAATAACATGTTTTACATACTAGTAGAAAGTAACGTAGTAGTGAATTTTTCGTTTTTGAGGATGACGTCAACATCCTACGTCCATCATAATAGAGGCCCAATTATATTGAGAATTAGGCCCATCAACTAATCAAATTCGCTTAAAAAAAAAATATTTAAAAACTTTGTTGATTGATATTTGAACCTGAGAAGTTCGCGCGTGTACAAGTAGCCAGAGATTGTAGTGTTGCGTCAAATGAGAACTTTTTTATTCAACAAAGTTCACAGAAGAAAGAAAGAGTGAGAAAATGGGGAAACGATTGAGGAAAGGAAGGTCCATGTGCAGTTGCAAATCTCCTCGTCTAAGCTATCGCTCCACTCCTCGCTCCTCTTTCAACTGGTGCTCTCTCTGTACAAAATATTCACATTCAATTCAAATACAGTTTCAATTCCACTTCCAATTTTAAATACTGAACTTGCTTACAGTTAGAAGAATCTATATATTATTTATATACGTAGATTATTCTTCTGTGGTAGTTTATTGAAAAAAGCGAATAATAGTTGTAGTTAGATTTTGGATCATCATTATTGTCGATGATTTTGTGTTCTATTTGATTCTCTGAGTAGCTTTGATTTTGAATTTTGGATTAAATTATCGTTTATTTAAGCTTTTTTTTTCTTCTAAATTTTCATGAAATTCTGAAATTAAATCTGCTTTGTTAATGTTTTGGATTCGGTGCTTGTTGCTGATCCTGTGAAGTTTTGATGTTGATCGTGTTAGAAAAATGTGTTAGGCTGTTTCAGAGAACAGTTTAATTTTGAATTTTTTTTTTGGCTTCAAAATCAAGTTTTCTATGCATTAATGAACTCTGTTCTGTTTGATGGATTACATAACTAAATGCCGTTCACTGCAATTCCTTAGCTACAATTTGGTAGCTGAGAAATGGAATTCAACATAAAATCTTGAAATTCAGGAGTTCTTTTCTTCTCTTCCTGCTCCTTTTTTTCTAATCAGTTAAACCGAGAATTTAAAGGTTTCGTTTTCTCTGTTTCTGAATTTAAGTTTGAAATTTAAATTTTCTATCATTTTCCAATGATTTTTCCAGCTGCCAATGAGATTAAATAAAATTAATATCATAGTAATAGTAATGATCTCTTTTCGCCACATTGAGTTTGAATTAAATAGCGTGTGAAATTGGTTCCGAAATTATTCACCGAGTGAGTTTAGTGAATTTACAGCGTAATTTGATAATAAATCGTACTCTCTAATGTCCCTTTATATTTAAAAATAAATAAATTGACAAATAAACAGGTACGAAAGGGATTTATGGATGGAGATAGCGAAGTTATTGGACGGAAAATCTCTGGTAAAGCTCGCGGCGACCTGCCGATGGTTCCTCGGCGTCATCATGCACGATAGCATATGGAGGTTCACGTGCTTGCGTGATCTTCATGTTCCGGATCCAGGCCAAATAGCATTCAAGTGGATTAAGCTCTACGCTTCAGTAGTAGGTAATTATGAGAGCCGTTAATTATTCTGCATTGAAAATTAGTTACAATTACTAGATTGCTAAATACCGCCTGATAAATTTGATTGATGATGGCTTGTTTTCTCAGATGGCAGTCACTCATACACGTTTCATGAGAAGGATAAGCATCTGGGTGAGTTACTCAGATTGTAAATTACTCGGATTGTAAATCTTTTTATTGTGAGTTATCTCCATTTTCCTAATAAATTTTTCAAAGATAATTGGCTCAAAAGATTAAGGTCATGAATCTGGGGCTATTCTATATCATAAGAGAAACAAAAATTGGACATCCCAAAAATGGTCAAAACATAAAAGCTATGCTTGTCTACACGGAATTCTAATTTGACACCAAAATAAGTTAGTAGATATTTGTTTCCACCATGATTCTATCTACATGCCAAGTAAAATTGTCATTCGCTTTGACTTCTCACTCAAGTATTGAGCTGCAAGGATGATAGAGTCTCCAGGCATCTGCGTTAACACAAATAGAGTATAAAAACAAATTATTCATCCTATGCTGTTTTTTTTTCTTTTCGCACAATCAGATTGGATGCGAATTGGTGCATTTTATATTGAATCAAAAGTAGCACTCCTGACTGAGAGACTCAGCTTGCCATTGAAAATCAGACAGCAGAATACTCAAGAGAAGATGTTGGAATCCTGTGGGGTTTCTGTGCTAAATAACATCAAACCTGGAATTTGGATAGCAGGTAACGTAAGTATGTTATTTCTGAGCATATTTCTTAGGAAAGATCTAAGGCATTGTATCATACAACTTGACTAAATTGGTAATATAATATTGTCCATGTTTTCAGATCTGCAGCTTGTTCGGTGCCCTGTTTGTGAACTTGATAAATGTGATGGTGAGCAGTATATTACTTTGGCTGGCCATAAGAGGTTCAAATTAGGAATTTCCTTTATTGTGTGTTTTATTTGACGTAGGATTTTATTTAGGCGTACTGAATAAAAACAAGCAATGTCAGGCGGAGTCTGCAAGTTTCCTGCAACTCACTCAAGGTTTCTAGTTAGGCTAGGATAAAATTTTCAACACCCGTTCATCTGCTATATTTACATTCTTGCACAAGTTGTACTGCTTCATAATTTTCTTTTTGGTTCTATATAATAGCAAGGAATGTTTGAAATTCAAGGGAATTTACCACTTCTCATAGGAAATTAGGAATTTTGTATTTAGCAACAGCTAGGAGGTGGGGATGCCCCAGCATATAGTGAGACTTGCCAAACTATGAAATCAAAAGCAAAATGGGTATGCTGTAATTGTTATGTCCCGCATAATTATATCTGATAATTGTATATACTTTTGTATCATTTCATCTGCGCAAGACCAAGTTCATTGAGAAAATTCACAAAGTTCGCACTGGAGAGTGCCAAGTACTGTTATATTTGTTTGCTTTCTTTATCAAAAGAAAAATTATTTAAGCGACAAGAAAAAATTTGCTCGCCTATGCAGGAACAATGCAGACATTAGATGCAAGACATATAGAGCTGTTTCAGCATAGGGATTTTCAAGATGGGAGCTGGAAGCATGAGTTGATTGGATCTCATAAAATTGAAGAGTCTACGAATGCAGCGTCTGGAGGCATTTTTGATCCCAAACACCTCAATGACCGTGCAACAGCTGGTAATACTTAATAGTTGATACTCCATACAAATGTCAGTCATTGTATCATTTTCCTGCACCCAGTAGCAATTTTTACTAGGATAAAAAAACAGAATCTTATGAAACTGGGATTGCATAGCAAGTAATCATTAAAGTGGAAACCAATTCAATATTAATGAGATGATTTATTTTTCTTCAAAAAGTCACTAAGGTAATCTAAGACACGCTAAACTTGGGCCAGATATGAATTTTACAAATACCTCAAAGCTTGTGGTGACAGCTGAAGTTTCAGTTCTAGAATGATTTAAGCCTTCTCTTTTTTTACTGCTTCAGTAAGACTGTAACCACATGAAATTCTGTCTCGTAAGTTTCTTTGATTTTGCTTTAGTCAAATTTAAGAAATAGCAACACAAATCAAAACAAGGTAAACATGATTTTATAATTGTGCTTTTTTCTTTTCAAATTGAAGTGAACATGTAATGATCTGGTCTAATAAACAAAATAATTTGCAGGTATCTTTAATCTCAAGTTGTGGACAGGGGAGCCTGATGATTTTCAACCAAAGGCTATGATTACTTTCCATTCAGTTGCTATCAACACCAATTTACAAGCCAATGAAGGTAAAACTTCCTAATCTGCATAAGAATCAGATAACCTAAACTCCTACTTGTCATTAGAGATTGTTATCACCAAATGCACCTAAATTAGTTGGTTACCTGCAAGAATTTCTATTTGGTTTTGAAACTCAATTGCAAAAGAATTTAGTTTATTTAACTTTTTGTCATTTCCCTTCCTATTTTTATCCTTTCTGGGGAGAGCAGGACTTCTTACAAAGTACTACATGATGAAAGCTGGACCTGATGGAGAAGTTGTTTCTATTAGAATCTCTCACCAGCTACTGTAATTCAAGCAAATATCTTACATCTTTTAGCCAAAATTTGCTTACTTTCCCAAAAGAAAAATTAAATTCCTTTACAATGTTGTTATTTCAAAAAATATCCTTAGTTGATTTGATGTGCATAATCAGGTTGTTACTTTTGTGGGAAAATTAGCTATATGTACTGTGCATCTCCTGCAGTTTCACAATTGGCAAAACTTCACAAAATCAAATCCATATGTCTGCATATGAAATAATAATAATAATAGAATCTAGCTACATATACATGTGCACATAAATATATATACAATGACAAGTAGTATATGTAAGCACTTGAAGTTTGATTACTAGATTTTTTTTTTTAATTATTTATTTCATTTCAATTTATAATACTTAAATTGCTAGTATTCATTTTCTGGTCTAACCAGTATGATGCTTAGAGAGTAGGGGGGGCAGAAGTGAAACATTTCCATTTTGTTTTATAGTACTTCTGTAGTTGCAGCATTGCAATCAGGAAGCCTAACCAGTTTTTCTCAGCCTCTGACATAAACACATCATGTGTTTGTAAATCCTGTTGCCTTTTCTTTTTGGTTACTTGAAAAGGTTTCCATTTTTAGTTATTAATAATTTCTACCTTTCTATAGAAATGGTCGTGTTACTCTATGGCATCCAAAGGCTCTTTCGTCAGCCACTAATTTGTGACCTTCGGTTATACTAGAACAATTTTTACTTGCAAGCCATAGCTAATATATTGACTTTAGAAATGTTCAATATTCTGATGATGAAGTCTTAAAAAATAAGAAATTTCTGGGCCTTTGTTCCGTTGTTGACATAACCAAAAATAAAAAATGAAAAAAAAATGAAGGAACAATATTATAAGAAAGCCTACACATTTCTGCAATCACTCCTTTCATCATTATGGGCAGCTTGGAAATCTTCTTTCTTCTCTTTCTCCATTCTATCATTCACGCATCAGGAAATTGCCAAATCTCCAGGTGCAGTGATAATATCTCTGTCCGATTCCCTTTCCAACTCGAAGGCCAACAACCCCAATATTGTGGTTATCCTGGTTTCAATCTAAGTTGCAATCATCAGAGTAAAACAATGCTAAATATTCCATATTCTGGCAATTTTCTTGTTCGCAGCATCAATTATCTGACACAACAGATACAACTTTATGACTCAGACAATTGTCTTCCTAAGCGGCTCCTAAGCTTCAATCTGTCAGGTTCTCCTTTTGTTGCTGTTGCTTATCAGAACTACACCTTTCTAAGTTGCCCAACTCAGTTTATAGAGTCTCGCTTCACTGTCATTGATTGCCTGAGCAATTTGACAACCTCAGTTTTAGCTATATCTTCCAAGAGCATCGCGGATTCACTGTCTCGGGCAAACTCATGCAGGATTATAGTTACTTTGCCAATTCCTGTTTCCTGGCCATTTCAATCTAATGAAGGGATCTCAAGTGAACTTAAGGATGATCTTCAGCTAACATGGTATTCTCCTGCTTGTGAAGAATGTGAAGAACAAGGTGGAATGTGTGGATTCAAGACAAATACTAGTCAAGCAATAGGTTGTTTCTATTACTATAATACAGGTAATTTAATTAATATTCCTTATGTGCTTAATCACAAATCTTATCTTAATGGACAAATGATCAAAAGAATTTCAAGGAAACTTTGTTTCATCAAACCTTCAACTTTAGGATAATAAATGCTAATTGTTGCCACTTTTGGTTTGACATCACATTTGGGTGACTTAATGTTTTACATTTATTTTTATTTAAAATTTAAAACTAAAGGCAACATTAGTAAACTTGGATTTGATCTAACCGTAACCGAAGAAGGCTACAATAGATGATACAATCACTCTTCATATTATAATTAACACACTAATGCTAAAATTTTAAATTTGTTTATCATTTTCTTTAACATAACAATTCAAAAACTGAAAGGAGAAACTAGATAGCAGTTGTTTGACTGGGTCCAGGTATTTTATAGATAGACAATAGCAGTTGACAAAAAAAGAAAAATATAATAGGAACTACTTTGTTTTGCACAGGCTTTGGGGCCAGTAGTATAAATTATATATATTATTCATTACATATGAATCTTGTTTGAACAGGATAGCCAGTTGACTTAACTAGATAATACTTGGATATTAAGCCAGTGGCATTAGATAAGACAATTAAATATTAACATCAATGTCAACTTTGTTTTCTCATTCAAAATCTGAAGTACCAAAGCTTGTCAAAGGCCTGAAGTCAAATTCTAAACTCCTCTTTTATTAGTTAATCAATTTTATTCCCATAAAATTCTCTGTAGTTTAACCCAAAGTCTACCTTGACTTTTTATTAAGCTTCAAGGTGACCATTTTAGTTCTTCTGCTAGAGGAATGGACTTCAAAAACCAATGGATTCTTAGCTCCATGACTTTTCTCTTTAGAGTATAAAATTAAGAGATTGGGAGTTTAAGCCCTAGTTGAAATTTAATTAAACACACACACTAGATAATAATACAATGAGACAAGCCAATAACAATATAACAATATAATATATGTATAGATAAAACCTTTTGACAGCTACAAATTTCAGGCCGATCGAGCAGTGCCCTGCAAGTTTTGAGAGTGATTTGCTTGTCCATTGCTATACCTTCTGTTATGCTTGCTGCTGGGATAGCTACTTTTGCATTCTTAATTGACAGTGGAAGGCGCAATAGACCTAGGGCAAATCAGAACTCTGCACCAGCAACAGTATCACCACAACCAGAAGTTAGCACATCTACGGTGGGTTTGGATGAGACCACCATTGAATCCTACGAAAAGGTAGAGCTTGGAGAAAGCATGAGACTACCTGCAGAGTGCAATGATATAACCTGTGCCATATGCTTATCAGAATATCGTAGCAAGGAGACACTTAGATGTATACCAGAATGTAAGCATTTCTTCCATGTAGAGTGCATCGATGAGTGGCTAAAGATGAACAGTTCTTGTCCAGTTTGCCGAAACTCACCTTCCCCTGCTGATGCCACAACACAAAGTGTTTGACAATTCATACAAACTAATTTTCTCTTTTATTATTTGGTTGATTGTTTTTGTTTTGTAAATACTCGCAAATTATTTTTGCTTTAAGAGGTGCTCGATTATTGTCTGTATAATTACAACTATCAGTCTACCATTTAGGTTGCTTATAACACTCCGTAATATGATGTTATAAACATTTTTTACTTAAAATAAATAAATAAAAAAGGATAAAATACTATTTAATTCGTAAAGTTTAGCGAAATTAATATTTAAATTTTTATATTTTTAAAAAATAATTAATAGGTCCTTCACATCTGATTCCGTCATAACAATTGATCATTTTTTTTATTTGGCCGTTAACTATAATTAAAAAAATAAAAATATCCCTCATTTTTCATCAAATTTTTTTTTTTCATACCACTTTATTAAAATTTATCTCAAATTTTTTTCATTTTTCTTTACAATTAAACTCTCCATTCTCCACATAATCTCACTAATCACAATACTCACATATAAATTTTACTTCTTTTAATTTTAACAAACTCAAAATTTACACAATTAATTAAACACAAAAAAAGAAAAAAAAAAGAAAAAGAAAAAATATCACATGACAAAGAAAAAATAAGAAAATATATGAATGTGGATTTTTTATAAAGAAAAATTAGAAGAAAAAGAAAGAAAGGAAAAGAAAATGAAGAAAAGAAAGTGAAGGAAAAAAATATAGAAATTAAAGACGAGTGTATTTTGAGAAAATAATATATTTTAATTTATTTTTTTTAAAATTTTTTTAACGAAAATTAAAAAAAAAAACTGATAGAAAGATTAATTATTATGACGAAATCAAATGTAAGGGACCCAATAATTATTTTCTAAAAATGCAGAGATTTAAGTGTTAATTTTGCTAAATCTATGAAACTAAATAATATTTTACCCAATAAAAAAATTGTAAATGACTTGTTTTAAAATTAGAATAATCTTTCAGCAAAGAAGAAAGAAAATAAAAGAAAAAAAGAAAAAGAAAACCAGTCGTTCTAAAACACTGATCTATCATAGCATAAGGTTTTTCATGAACCACACCATTAAAGTATAGGTTAATTATTATATAGTATTGATATTTATTAAAATTAACGAAATGATTCATGCTTTTTGAAATATTTATTATTTAATTTATATTTTTTTGATTTCATAAATAAATTAGTTTTACAGTCCATATTTATAATTAAATAGATATAAAATGATCAAAATATTTTTCACTTAGCCATTAAATTTTTTAAATCAGTTAGACTAAAACACTGATCATTTTATTAATTTCAATAAACTGTAAAAATTAAATAATAATTAATCTTTAAACTTTCAAATTTTTAATAACAATTTTTTAAACTTAATTTTTTATAGGAGTTTTTATAATTAAAAATTTATAAAAAAATAAACGAAAAAATTCATTTGTAAGATGAAATAAACAAATAAAAATTAAATAATAAATTTCTGAAAATATAAAAATTATTTTATTAATTTCAATAAATTTAAGGAACTAAATAATAATTAACCTTTAAAATATGTTGCCCTTCATGTTGGTTCAATTACTCGAACAAAGATGAGTTAAAGATCTTTATATCACTACCTAATCAAATCTCTAACATCACAATCCTTAACCAAACTGAGTAGCATTATTCAAGTCTGCTATAGAATTTACAATTTTGGAAACTCGTCACCTTGACTGCCTATTCCACACCTGCTCCAATTATCAATCAATAAAATACATTTCATTTGATGGCATTAAATATGCAGAATAGGTGGTGTACAATCTCTACAAAATACTAATTTTTTTTTTTAAGTTACCATACATACAAGGTCAACAAAGTTATGACAATGGCATTTTCCCCTGCAAAACAATCACTGGCCGGAGCTGACAACGCCACAGCTCAACTGAAGGGAGTTTCAAAACTATACATTTGAAGGAAACAAGTTCCTTAACAACAGTTAGTCGGATAATACATACTAAATGAATTCATTTCTTTGCAAGCAGCTTTTTTGGAAGCTTATCCAAAGGAGTAGTTTTTAGTAGGAAAAGCCGGGCAGCCCGTTCTTGCAGAGTACCACCACTCTTAAGCCCGCGAACTTGTAGTTCATTCTTCAATCTTTCCATGCCAAGGACCTATAACATCAACAGGGTAAGGCAAACAAAAAAACCATAAGCAGTAGTTGATGCCGGTTTCATCAATTAGAACATTCGCAGACCTGATAAGCTACTTGTATGATTGAATCATGCTTTCTAAAGAAAGACTAGAATAACTTTAAGAATACATATATGCTTTCTAAAGAAAGACTAGAATAACTTTAATAATATACATATGCTTTCTAAAAAAAAAGACTAGAATAACTTTAAGAATATATATGATTGAATACAGACACATGCATTCTCCATTTCTTCTTTCCTTTTCTACTTGTTTTGTGTGCGAGGAAAATAAAAAAAAAAGGAGGGGCGGGGGGAGGGAAGGAATCAAGCAATGGGGATGGTTTGAAGGGGTGGGATTGGTTGAATGGAAAAACATCATTTTGAATTAGTACAACAGACAAGCAAACAAAAGGCTCTCATTTTCCAATAATACAAGGCAACTAAGCTAAATCACCACAACCTCCATTGGAAATACTGAAATAAGTAAAAATAGATCTCTGTAGCATGCTCTCTCTCTGTTCTTTTTTTTTTTTGTTCATTCTGTAAAGATACTCTTTAATTAAATAAGCAACAATAACTCTCCCACTTAACTTTAATTAAACCATTTTCACTCTCCCAGTATCTGCACCCACAAGACCATGACTATCCACTATAGAAGACAGCAAAGAAAGACTGCAATTTCCATTACGCACCTTAAAATTTAAAGAATCATCTTCGGTAACTAAAATTCCTACACAAATGTAAAATCTTTTGAATGCAGTCTATGCAGCAATACTTGCAATCATGTCCACTCATCTAACAAAACCAGGTTTCTATTCACTTGGCATTAACCGTCTGAATCCTCATTCCCAGTTCAAATATATGGGTATCATGTTCCTTGTTGATTGTTTATTTTAGTAGAATTTTTAGGATAAATTAGTTATATTTTATTAGGATTTGATTTGATTTTGTAAAGAATTAAGTTGATTTTGTTTAGTTTTGAAGTTTGAAATTAAATTGAAGATATGAATATTTTTGGTTCAAAAATCAAATAAATTTGAAGAAGATTTGCTTTCCCGGTTTTTGGAGGGGTTCGAAATTGTGTATGCACATTAGTTTAAAACTCCTCTGTCATTTTCAATCTTTTTTATCGATTCAGTCCATCGCACTTTCTACTCCGTTGAGAAAGGAACCACTTTTCCTTAAAAACAAAAATTATTGGAGTTAAACAAGAAAATAATAGTAAAAATGGAGCAGATTGGCAGACTACACCCTTTTCAAATATGCTAAAATAAAAAATCTTGGAGTTGCCAGTTTAGCATCAGGCCATTAAACATCAGCACATGAAATTCATAGTTGCCTGTTTAGCTACTTTCAAGTCCTATCCTAGTAATGCTTATAGACTCATGCCAACCATAATAAAGAACAAAATCCATTGTTAGTCAAAATTGGCTATTCAATTCATAAATGCACATTTACCATCACACAAAAATATACCTAGGGAAAATAGAGAAATGATAACTTCCAATATAAATAAAGCATGAGAGTAGATTTAGCATACCTCCATCTCAGCTGCTGAACTGAAATCATCAAAATTTAGTGACTTCACCAAATCAGTGTCCTTTATATTTGCCAAAACTGCTTCTCTATCAATTTCAGATTTGAAATCAGTGACAGCTTTAGGCTCACTTTCATTGCCTTCCCCACTGGCTTGACTTGAAACATGTAAGGGTTGAGAATCAGGTCCAACAACCTCTTGCTTTTCAGTCTTGACTGCGTCAGTTTCAGAAATCTCTGCAGTCTCTGTGCGAGTTACACCAGGACCCTCTGGTAGAGCTTCCTCATGAATCTTTGTTTCAACCACTCTGTCTTCTTCACTGGGTAAAATTTCTTCATGAGGACTAGATTTCAGATTTTGCTCAGCCGCAGCAGCATCCTTTTCTCCCTCAGAACCACAATCACACACAATCACATGAGGCACCACCAGAGCATTCTCCATCTTGTTTCCCACCAGTAACTGAATCTGAACAGCCTTCAGCTTGCTTATTCAAATCCGATTGATTTCCATTATTTAGAACAACAGACTTCTCATTTTCCTCATCATCACTGCTATCCTCCATATCTTCACTATCACTTTCACCCAATTTTCTCTTCCCCATCCTAACATATTAAATCCATTCAATCATCAGAAATCAAATATCAATCACCAGTGAGAGAGAGAGAGAGAGAGAGAGGGGCATACAAGAATCAAATATATCAGCTCAAGTGAAACAATCTTGAAATGCATAGTTGAGCCAAAGCCTTTTCAATTAAAGCACATAAATTAAACTAATCTCGAATCCACTCTTCATTACCTACATAGATGTCCTATTATGGAAACTCAACATACGGTATGATCTGTTTCACCATCAGAATCCTAACACTTACATTCAAACCAACTATGTATTTAAATAAGAATAATCATAACTATGATGGCTTTAGGAAGTGTATTAGGCCTCATCTAAAAAAAAACCTAAAATCAGAGATTCCAAACATCCAAATGACCTAACCCTTCCTAAATTTTCAAACACAAAAACCTACTCATAACTATCTGTTCCCCTTTTCTTCAATCAATAGTATGAAATCAATCATCAAGACTAAGCAAGTATATCAAAGCCAAGACATTTCGTAAACATAATTAAACACCATTCAAAACCCTAAAGACAGAAAACTTACCAAATCTTCAACCTTTTGGCTTCCAATCTCTCTTTGGGCACCTTCCCCTTTCGCTTCCCATTCCCATTCCCGCATGCCTCTCTCACAGCCAACTCAACCTCCGCTGTGCACTTGACGGATTCTTTCCTATACTTCTCCACATACTTTTCTGCCTCTCCATCCCCAACCCCCTTCTTCCCTTTCTTCGCCTTCTTTTTAATAAATTCCTCTGCAATCTTTTCCAATCTCCTATTCTCTTCCTCCGCTTTCCACTCCTCCAATCTTTTCTCGGCATTAACATGGCGCAGCCTCCGCCCGCTCATGTCACGACAGGCATCGAAGTTGTTGGTCTTCTTTTGACCAGCTTTGGTGGCGGCTCCTCGCAAAAGAGAGCCAAACCCACCCTTACCTCCAAGGAGGCGGAGCAGGAGGTGGACAGTGCATTCGGGAATAGTGATTACGGACCAGTCACTAAGTTGTGTCCCACAGCAGATAAGGCGCTGGGATTGAGTGGGGATTTTGGTGATCTCAAAGATTCGTTGCTTAATGCGAGCCCTTCAGCTTGCGGGGCCGTGAATCTAAGGGTTGCTATTTTGCCGTCTAGAAGCTTGACGAATATCTGGAATAGATTATTGCGATCCTCCATTGTCGTTTTAGTGTGGAAAACAAACCAATTATAGGAGAGATCACAGTAAAATGATTAAAAAAAAAACAATTTTGGGATTAAACAGGAGCCATAAATGCATGCTGTTCAGGCGTGAGCAAATGTTTGGTTGGATTTAAATTGAATGGAACGTTTTAAAAATTAAATAAATCAAATCATAATTCTTAAAAATTAAAACAAATCAAATTAAAAAATTTCAAATCAAATTAAATTAAATTAATATATTTTAATTTTATTATTTTTATTTTTTATTTTTTAAATAAAATAAATATAAAATTATTAAAAATATATATATATTTTAAATAAATAAATATATAAATATAATATATATTTATATATTTTTATCAATTTGATTATTTCGATTTAAAAAAAAATTAAATCAAACTAAATTAATTAAAATTTTAAAAAAAATTACTGAATCAAACTAAATTTTAAATCTAATTAAATTAAACCAACTAAATAAAATTCAGCACAATTCATTTTTTAATTTTCTCAATTTTTTACTCAACTTTTATTCTCGACCGACCCTACATTATGGGGTCAGGTTTGCATTTTGAACTTTTGATGGGGTTGAATTATTATTTTTGTGGCACCATAAATCAAAAATATAAATCTTACCCATTTTCTTTAAAATAACAGAAATGAACTTATTTTTTATCCAATGAATTATTTTTTGTTCCTTAAATTTAATTTAATTAATAAAATAATTTTTTTAAAAAATTAATTATATAATTCTTGAATTTTGATTTCATCATATATTTTAATTAGTCTCATTAGAAATCAACTAAATAATTTTTAAATTTTAATTTCATTAAATATTATAATTATTATTTTTTAAATTAATTAAATAATTTTTAAATTTTGTTTCATCTAACATTTTAATCAATTTTTTAAAAAAAAATTAACTAAATAATTCCTGAATTTTGGTTCCTTCAAACATTTAGTTAGTTTTTCTTTTAAAAATTAATTAAATAAATCTTAAATTTTAGTTCCATTAAATATTTTAATCATTTCATCCAATTTTTTTTACATATTTTTTCATAAAACTTATATAAAATGACAATATGCCATCATATATATATAAATTAAAAAACAAAAAAAAAACATTATAATTGAAAAATTTTAACATTAAATTTTAATCATTTAATAAGAAAATTTTAATAATTGAATTGAATTATAATAAAAAAATAAATTTTAAAGTACTTAATGAAATAAAAATTTATAAATTATTTAATTAATTTCTCAAATATTTAAGACATTTTTGTTAATTATATTAAATTTTAAAAATGACATAATAATTACTTATGTTAGATTGGAATCGTCCACAGCGATGTTTTCAAAACCGAATTGGTTAAAAAATTGATAAAAGTAAAATATCAGAAAGTTAGAAATTTGATTATAATCAAACTGATTAAACTGAAAAAAATCGATATATATATAATTTGATATTTATTATATATATAATGAAAATAAATATAATTTAATATTTTTTATTTTTTATCAAAATTAAAAAAATTAATCCGTTCTAATAAAAATCAATTCGATTTATCTATTTTTTAATTAATTTATAAGACTTAACAAATCGATCTTTAATTTTATTTTATTTTTTTTCGATTCGATCAATCTGTTTGATCCGGTTTTAACAATAATGGTCCACCGTAAAATAATCTCATTTACGCGTTGACATGGATAGGATCCGGTCCGAACCCTTCCCATACGAGCCATAAAATTGGTTGAAGACGTGGATTTCAGAAATTAACACTCCAAAACTGTTGTGATATTCTCTGAGCTAAGCAAAGAAGAGAGGAAATAAATTTGGTCCTTTTTGGCTGTTGCCAAACAAATGAAACAATAGCTATGAACAAGGAAGATATGGTGGGAGATAAAGGTCGGACTTTGTCAGTGGATCCGAATCTTCCCCGATGGATGTGCCAGAGCTGTCGCCACTCTCTTTGCATCACCGGCGTCGATTCCTACGCCGACAAGTTCTTAAACGATTCCTCTTCTCGCTCCGGTTAGGCTTTCCTTCCTTTATTCTTTTATTTGTTTATTTTCTCTTTCTTGTTTGGTTGTGATTAGGGCCATTACGAATTCCTATTTAATCGTTTGTTGATATTATTCTTATTGATATCTTATTAATTGATTACCAAAACCTGTGCTTCAATTCAATTAGTTCTGGCACATTATCATTTTATTATGAAATCATCGATTGATTTATGGATCTTAGGAGCAATTTTAGCTGCTTGCTTACTGAGGTTTCCAAACTATATTCTAATGCTTATTGTGCTTGTTAATTATGTTGCAATTTATTTCACCAATCTTTTTCAATTGTGAAACTTTAACAAGTTATTTTTAGTTTGCAACAAGTGGATTTACATGCTTCAGAATTTTAAGCTCTCAGTTTGTGATTAAGTTTTAGCACATTGAAAATAAATAGTAAGAGATGACTTAGCAGCACTAGATTTTTCTAAACATCTAGCTCAAAAGGAGGAAAACAAATTCATGTTTACTTCTAAATCATTTGGCATGGACGTTTTAAATTCATAAAATTCATGTGGGATTAGAATCTGTGCCTGGTTAATAGTCCATTGACTATAGACATGCTCCAGTTGACAAGAATTAGATTTTTTTTCTGATTGCCATTGTCTGCAATGTTATACTTGCAGCGATGCAGGGCTTTTCAGTGCATGGAGCCAACAGCGTGCTAGGTTCAACACGTATGGACAATTCTTTTGTTGTGTTACCAAAACAAAGACCCCAAGCACAGGGAGTCCCTCCTCGTCCTCGGGGTGGAGCTGCTCAGCCTGATACAGGCCAGTCTGGAAAGGCAATGGAAGAATCTTTTGTGGTTGTGTACAAGTCTGAGCCTGCATCTGATGGAGGTGGGACACATTTACCTTCATTAGAAGGAGGACCTAATGGCCAGTTGCATCCCAACAACGCTGGCTTTCATTCTACCATAACTATCCTGAAACGTGCATTTGAGATTGCTACAACCCAGACACAGGTATGAGAAATTATCAAGTATTTTTATTGGTTTTCTCATGTCACTTATAGTTTTTAAATGCTTGGTTTAATTGAGTTATTGAGGTATTCAGATCACATTCCCTGGGTTCCATTTTGTATTTTATAGGTTGAGCAACCTTTATGCCTTGACTGCATGAGGGTGTTGTCTTATAAACTCGATAAAGAGGTTGAAGATGTACATAGGGACATAGAAGCATATGAAGCCTGCCTTCAGCGCTTGGAGGGGGAGGCACGAGATGTTCTTAGCGAGGCTGATTTTCTTAAGGAGAAACTAAAGGTGCATGCTTATTAATGGAGCTTGATGCATATAAAATATCATCTTGGAATTTAAGTTGTGATAATCGGAAATAGTTTTGTTTATAATAACTCATTATTGTCAGAGGAATACAAAATCCTGCCTGCTGAGATGTGGATATTTGAGTATTTATTATTTCATTTCTGCCTTTTCTTTTCTTTTGCTGGGCTGCAGAGTATGGTTTTCAGCATGCACATAGGAGTGTTATTGAATTTGGTGTTTAATAATCCATAAATTATGGAAACGATGAGTACTACAAAAATTAGTTGCATTATAAACACCTTAGGAATCCATGGCTAGTCAATGAGGTATATGATTTGTACTATAGTTCTTGCTAGTGAAATCCCAGATGAATGAATTTAAATGAATAAGCCAAGATTGTAACTTGGTTTCTTATTTTGATATGAATCGCAAATTATGTGTAAAGCTGGCCTCTAAAAAAATGAGAGAAACTTTCCTCTTCCAATTTTCAACTTATATGGAATTACCAAGGTGGTATATATCTACTGTACCATTCAGGTGTCTTGACTTCAAACTCATTTTTATGCATTGCAATATTTTCCACTTGGGTCAACATTTTGATCTTCTTAGTTCCCTTACTGTTTAGATTGAAGAAGAAGAAAGAAAACTTGAGGCAGCAATTGAGGAAATAGAGAAACAAAATTCAGAAGTAAATGCTGAACTGAAGGAACTGGAGTTAAAATCTGTCCGCTTTACAGAATTAGAGGAACGGTAAGTCTACTATTTGGGCAATATTAGGCATGTTCTTACATGCACGTTTGTGACTGGCTTGTTCTTTTTCAAACTAGCCATTGGACAGACTCACAACTCAGTCCAATATGTGTTTCAATGGAATGTGCATTCTATGTTATATTCCTTTTAGGTCTTGGTTGTTGGTTGTTCACTTTTTTTTAAATCAAAATGTAACAGGTATTGGCAGGAGTTGAATAATTTTCAGTTTCAATTGATTTCACATCAGGTATATTGTTGATTATCTGTTTTCTGCTTTTTTCTTTGCTTCCATGGACTAACTGCACTAAAATGCATAATTGTTCTGAATCTTGTTTTGGTTAATTTGTAATAATTGGCTTTAGGCAATCTTTTTGTGATTGGCAATCTTTTTGTGATATGAATTACCATCTACTAATTAAATCCATTGGGGATTAAGATATTATTTTCCTTGTTATACTGCTGCTAGAAGGGGTGAAATTTGATATCTCCAATATACTTTCACATCAGCTGCAATCAAAGTTATTTTCTTTTGAATGGAATGTTTAATTTGATTCTTTTAACCCTGTAGCTCAACATGTAAACCAAGTTAGGCATCTTTATCCTAATTTTATAGGTAGATTTTAACAGATTCTTTCTGTGGATAAATATTTTTGTAGTTGGATATCACATTCATATTATATTTCTATCGACAAATTTAGAGCAATTTTATGGGATTTAGTTGTTCTACTCTCAGTTATATAATTATGTACTTACTCTCTTTTTACTGAATTACCATCACAATTGACAAAAACCTGCTGGTCAACAGGAAGAGAGAGATGCAATTCTGGCAAAGATTGAAGTTTCACAAGCACATTTGGAGTTGTTGAAGCAAACTAATGTATTGAATGATGCCTTCCCCATCCATCATGATGGAGAATTTGGAACAATAAACAATTTCCGACTAGGGAGACTTCCTAAAATTCCAGTAAAGAAGCAAATTCACAACTTTCTCATTTTCCTGCTAAGAATTTGTCTATTGGTTAATTGAGTTATTGACTGCCCTTACTCCATCTTTCTTATATGCAAAGCTCAGTTTGAAATGTGTTGCAAACATGCAATATATGTATCACCAACAAGAAATCAAATATGCACTATATGTATCACCAACAAAATATTCTAGACTACAATTTAAATGAAATGAGAGGGTGGGTGGCCAGGTGGGGGCAAATTTATGTTTGATTTACCATTCAGGTGCTACACAGATCAACAAAACCTTAATTCTGGTACTTAGGTCTGATATATGTTTATAGATGCAGCCTTGGCAACCAGGTACAAGTCATAATGTGCAAAGATGGCACTGCTCATGTAAGTTGTTGAATGATTGTTTGTCAACCAGCAA
This sequence comes from Aleurites moluccanus, assembly GCA_948193065.1. NCBI lineage: Eukaryota > Viridiplantae > Streptophyta > Magnoliopsida > Malpighiales > Euphorbiaceae > Aleurites > Aleurites moluccanus. Next base: position 48,522 of record CANXYC012858933.1, read on the forward strand.
AAAGGGTGAAAAAAGATGGTGATCAAATTTTGACTGGTTGTATCCAGAAATCATGGTCAGTGGTTGGCCCAAGTAGAAAGAATAACCATGTAGTCCAACAGCATATCCTCTTGGTTTAATAATCAGTCACAGAAATGCTTCATTAACAAGTTGTTTAAATCAATATTAAGGATTACCTTTCTTTATTATAATTCACTGTTCCGTACAGATGTTTTTGTTTATATTTCTTGGGAATCTAGCTGTACGAGTTTATACCGCTACAGAAAAGATAGTGACTGTGGAATGATGGCTTCCTAGAAAACTCTTGTTATTCTTGCTTGTTTTCATTATTTGAAACTCCCTTTCTTATACTTCTTATCAAGAAATTTGCAAATGTTTTGATGCTTCTTATGATTATACTTATGAGGTTGCGGAAACATTCAGGTTGAATGGGATGAGATCAATGCTGCCTGGGGCCAAGCTTGTCTTCTCCTCCACACAATGTGTCAATATTTCAAGCCAAAATTTCAGTATCCTTTTCTCACGAGTCATATATATGTTTTTGTTCTGCAATATTTGATTGATTCATTTGATCTTTGATGTCAAGCATAAATATGCCAAAAAACTTGATACCTAAGTGTGATAAGCTTCTGTACGAGGAAAGCATTCCTTAGTTCTTTAAAGCAAAGGAGATATTATACATTTGCTTCAAGATCATACTTTCAAATAATCTAAAAAGGTTATCCAATTGATAGGCCCTTAATGTTTTAACTTTTTTTAGATATCGAATAAAAATGCTTCCCATGGGGAGCTACCCACGAATTATGGACACCAACAACAGTGTTTATAATCTGTAAGTATAAATTATCCCTCTTGATAGTGAGTTGAATCTATCTGATGTTATTTGACTGTAAATCAATGAGCTGAATTTGATTACAGACCTTCATATTGTTCATATTAGGAGTACATAATGCAACAAAGTGCGGATTTGATGTATTTGACTGGCTCAAAGTATTTGAATGGCAGAGACCAATATCTTGTTTTCATGAATCTGCTATCTGGTTTACATCTCAGTGTTTATTTGTTGAACTGCCTGTTGGATTTTCTCTTTTTAAAATAACATATTCATCTCTTATAGGTTTGGTCCAGTGAACTTATTTTGGAGTACTCGTTATGACAAAGCAATGACATTGTTCTTAACATGCCTCAAGGACTTTGCTGAGTTTGCATACTTGACAGATCAAGAAAACAACATTCCACCTGAGAAACGTTTCAAACTTCCGTACAAGTAAGTTTGGTTGCCATTAAGGAATTTATCTGTAGGAGTTTCATATAGTTATAGCCTGCATTTACCATTATATAACTGTCAACTTGCATTTTGTTGGATTATGCCGAAAGAGAGAACTTGTTCATATGTGGTTTTCTTGAGTCGAAAGTCTAGGTGATAACAGGGATAAGTCTATGCATAAAATGATATTGAACTTGTTGACATGTTATATTAAATGATATGAATGGCATATGGTGCTTTGGAATATCTGGCTGGTGCCCTGAAAGTATAAGAATTGATTGACTATCAACTGTATTTGATAAACCATTTGCAAGACATGCTCCGCAGGAGAGTATAATGATATTTCTCGAATAAACGAGGAAACAAATATTTCATGTCATAGTTACTGGGTTTAAGAATTTATTACCTGTGAAAAGAAGTCCTTTTTTCTCAACAATCTCCAATAATAATTTGTTTAGGTAACGTGCAATGCTTCAGTGTAATGCTTACCGTATGCAAACCATAATCATTGCAAATAAATTTTTTGCAGGATTGAGAATGACAAAGTGGAAAACCACTCTATTACCCAGAGTTTCAATAAGCCGGAGAATTGGACCAAAGCTCTTAAGTACACACTCTGCAATTTGAAATGGGCTCTCTATTGGTTTATTGGAAATACAAACTTCCAACCTCTTAATGCAATGGTTTCTTCGCGTGTCGAAGTTCCTGCTGTGAGTTCTTTGTACACAAAGCGTGGTGCTGATTTGAAATCTTAATCTCGACACATGGAGAAACCATGAAATCATGGTAGATACAGTTGCAATTCACTATCCAAACATACCAACTTGTGAATAGAAAAATAGGTTCAGTCAAGTAATCCAAATCACATCTTTATTTGTAATGTTGTACAGTATAACCTATCTGGAGATGGAATATTGTTCATGAAAATCAGTTATAAATCATTTTCTTTGCTGTTTCTTTCTAGGTGCTATGCATTCAAATAGATAACAGTTTTTCTTATGAATATTCACGGTTTATCTAGATGTTTAAGTGGTCCAATTATTGCCACTATTGTATAGTGCGCAGGCGATAATTTGAGGATAGCCTGTCGATGATGCAAATTTCATTTGGCCTTGCATTCAAAGTCCACCCATGACAGCAATTTTCACAGTAGGATAAATTTGTCGACTTCATTTTCTGACTTGAGCACGAGATTTATGATGGTGTTTAACTTTGAGCATGAGAAACAGGCTAATCAACTATTTGATATGCTGATCAAAATTGTATCAGTTGAAGAGCCAATTTGACTTTTTAATCTTCTAATTAATAACAAAATAATACGATTTTTCTTTTAATTTTGACCTAGGTTAAAATTCAAAATAATTTTTAAGTAGTGATAAATTAAAAACATACGGTAAAATTATAAGAAAAAAAAGGGTTTTAAGGTTACTTGTTTTAAAATATAATGCATTAAGATTGTAAAAGAGAGTTGTAAAAATATAATGCTTGTTCTCATGCATTAAGTAATGCATGTTCTCATGCATTAAGGTTACTTGTTTTAGTGAGGCATGGAAACAGGAAGCACTAACAATTTGCTTGTCACAAGCCCCTTGTGACAACAAAAGAAACTAAACCCATCAAATACTTGCCCAGTCCAATCTCTACTTGTATAAATTCCCAAATTCTCATGCCCCAGGTACGAACTTGTTTTTGAAGCGTAGCAAAGATTAGTTTGAGAGCCATGTCAGGAACAGAAGCAATTACTCGCATAGTTGGGTTTCTAACTCTACTCTTTCTAGTTTCAAAACCAGCTCAAGCTTTGATTTCACCTGAACTTGCAATTCAATGCCCTGCAGTTGTTCCTAAGGTAGCTCCATGCCTGAATTTCATAATCCATAAAGCAAACCAACCTACAGCCGCTTGTTGTTCTGGAGTCAAGCAACTTGATGGCCTTGTCAAAAGCAAACCTGATAGGAAGCAAGCGTGTGTCTGCATTAAGCTATCACTGTCGAAGTATCAATATGATTCCTCTCGCGTTGTTCAACTTCCCAAAATATGTGGCTCGTCCATTGTTATTCCTCCTAATTTGGACTGCTCCAAGTATCTCTCTCTCTCTCTCTCTCTCTCTCTCTTATATAATATATATTTACATCAAGGTTACATGATAATTATTATTTTCTTATTGCAGGATCAGTTAAGCCTCAGATTGTGTTAACAGTGGAGGACTATATAATAAAATGTTGCAGGAAGAGTTCCTCTGAAATATATAGTAGTATAAAATAAACTGCACATATAGAAAATGAATAAAATGTCAATTTTATGCTTTTGTAACCTCCTTATTGTTGTCCGTTTTGGCAACGGTAATTAGTTCGTGGTTAATGAATAAATATTTAGCTACTGCTGTTGCTCGTCTAATTTCTCTACTGCCTCTAAGTTTCTAACTGGTTTATCTTCACAATCCATCTCTATACCTGTCAAATTGGTCTCGTGTGGAAGAAATTATATACATCATGTAGAAAACTTGGTTATTCTGTGTGACTAGGAATAATATGTAACCTTAACCCTTTGTTTGTTTTGAGGGAAATAAAGAGAAAAGACAAGAAATTGAAATTATTTTCCTCATTTGGTTAGTTAATAAGAGAAAGAAAAAAACGAAATGGGAGGAAATTTGATTTCCTCAATTAAGATTTAGAACCCAAAATTTTTTCCTACATTTTGGAAATAAATGGAAAGAAATTATTTATTTAAAATGATGAAAGAAATAAGTTACTAAAATACCTTTGTTTTTTTATATATTATTACTTACAATGAGGTTAAAAAGATAAATATACAGTAAATTTCCCTTCATTTCCTTTATTATATAATTAAAAGATTCAAACAACATAAAAAAAAAAATTAAAATTCTTTTCTATTTATTTTTTCTTTATTTCCTCTGCATAATTAGTACACCAAACAAAGCGTAAAAAAATAATACACATATTATGCTTAATTTACATCTTGCAACTATGTGCAATAAGATAATATCAATTGAAATATTTTGGAGTGACTAGCGATTGTGAGCAGAAAAATCAGGCTCGGTTGGCTTCTGAGGCACCAATGCTAATCTCTGTGGCAATCTTGGGGTGCGTCCGCCGCCATTATTTTGCCTCAGATTTCTTAATGCATTGGCAGCAAATTGTGATGCATATATGGTGGCACCAAGGCTCGGCGAGGTTGCAGCCTCATTTGCCGAAGCATCCTGTAATTTGTCTTCTGCTCGGCGTAGGGGTTTAGCTTGCTTCCTCCTACAGTGACGCCTCCAAGCTGCTTGTATGAAGCATGCTGCCCATGTTCTCCATTGCACAGAAAAGTACCTGATATTGAAAAATCACATACATTTGTCATCACATAACAGTTCAATTTCAAATGAAAATACACTTTAGAGTTCTTGAAAGGACTCGTAGGCTTTGCTTAATGATAGTGCACATTTTAACCTAGCCATTGACATAGGTTCGAACCCCCTTTCTCGTTACTCGAGAAAAAGGTAATGCTATCAGAAATAATATGTCAAGACTCACCTGAATGTGTGCTGGATATCCTTGTGGTGAAGACGGCGAAACTGAGAGGCAACAGATTTCAAGTCTTCAGCCACTAAAGCAAAGGCTTCGACTTCTGTTAGAGCCTGCACGGTTCTACTTGAGATAGGTAGATTGGAGGTTGGTTGGGGATCCAAAGCCCATGTAAGAAGCCCTTCTCCACAGAAGTCACCAGCTTTGAGATAAACAGCATTGAAAAAACCAGTTCTTCCACCATTTGTAGTCACACTCATTAGATCACCTCTCATAATGAATAGCATCTCATCAACTGGATCCCCCTCGCGAACAATGTGACTATCTTTTGTGTAAAGGGCTGGCCTGAGACGATCACATATTGCATCTAGTATTTGCTCATCCATTTTTGCAAACATTGGCACCTAATTAAGGAATCCATTTTAAAACATTTTTTCTAATTGTTGGAACAATATTGTAGAGTATCATATAAAGAAGGCTTGAGGACAGCACTCACTCTCCTGATTAGATCGAAGCAAAAATGACGATTTATCTCCCTTCTGAGATCTTTAGGAAGAGTATGGATTAAAGTCCGCTCGTCCACACCTCTGGTTTCCTGCCATTTGTATTGCTCATACCTCCTAATCCTTTCCCTCAGGTTCTCAGGAAGCATACGGTGAGACATCCATTGATCTGCATCTCGCCTTTTCACTCTCATTTCCTCTATTCTGACAGTTGTGGATTGCAGATATTTCTGTAGTAAAAGAAAACAATAATGAGAGGATATTATAATGGGTCTAAAAAGTTAAAATTCTTATCAACAAATCATTCACAAATCCATCAAGTACAGTAGATACTTAGCATCTTATGCATATGACTAAGGTTAACAGTGTGATATATATAATTCTCTGCTTTTGTAATACATTTGTAAAGCGATAAATAAAAGGACAAAAAATGACCTGCATATTTCCAATAAGAAGTGAAAATAAAACCAGTCCAGCAATAGATATGGTAACAGCAAATAGAATCTCCTCAACATTAGTGCTTGTCTTTAGGTTCTGCCCCAGAGAGCTGTAAAATGACAAAAAAAATGATGAAAAAGTTTTCAAGGATGAGCCCGGCTGATGGAAAATGAACAGAATGATTATGGTTAGCAACTGAATTACACAATTGTATATATACAAACCTAAGATTGCGTAGGCCCCACCAAAAGCAGTAGAAAATTTTCTTGGGAAAATCCCATGTTTCCACCACACCCGATTCAAGAGCATCAATGAATATTCCAAAGTTGAAGACAGTTGAATTTTTAATTTGATCAGGCTGGATAAAAGGGCATGAATCATTCAGAAACTTGCTCAAATTTGGACTTTCTATACGGTGTTTTCCACAGTACAGATCATCAGAATGACATTGAAAATTTTCTGTACGGGCCTTATTACACGCTCTGCGCCAGCATGTATCTTCACGTTCTATTGAGTACAAGTACCAAAAGGCTCCAATTACCTAATGATGTGTCACATTTTTCTTTTATTAATCAGAAAAACCATTGTGAACAATAAGTATCATACTAATTGTAGTTGCCAAGTATAAGTAAATGAATTACTCACATGACTTGCCAGCATATAGAGGAAGAGATTAAAAATAGCTCCAGCCAATGCTGTTTCAGTAAGTATGCCAGAACTTCTAGTTACTTGATTGAACAGAGGATAGATTCTGATTAATCTAGGCACATACTGGGATAAAACAACAAACTTCAACAAGTCCTTAGCAACCAGTGGAATAGGACCTTTCAATCTGGGAATGATGATTAAAACTGCAACCTGAGAAGAAATTAAACATATAATTGCCTTAAATTGCTTCTAATTAATTACTAATTAAGCAATTAATTAAAAAGACGTTTATTTATTATATGTACCTGAGGAAGTGGAAGAACTGATAGGACATCAATGATGAAATTGGAGGTCAAGTATCTTCTAGCTATAATGAGAGGATCTTCAACCAATTCACCTCTTCCAAATACACGAGAAGAAGGGGCAATAAACCCAGTACGGAATTGAAAGATTATGTGAAGTATATAAAACGCATCAATGAAGGTGCGAAGAACACAAGCAGTTGTTTCCAATTTATTGTCCAAATCAAGGCATTTCCTGTCCCCATCAATTACTGGAATGTAAAAGAACAAGGGGTCGAAGGAAACTGCCAGAAAACAAGTTAGAACAAAAATTTTATTCCATTTCTGGAGAAATGGACCTTGTGGATCAAGAATTTTCTTTCTAATCCATGATTCTTTTGCTGATTCCTGACTTAATGGCTTTCTCAGGCTTTTAAACCTATCAGAACGTATCTCCCATCCTCGATGGATACTATCCCAAATTGCACTTACTGTTGGTCTGATTTTCGTTGCATAAAACCCATCTTCTCTGGAATATTGTGGCTCTGAACTATACGATTTCTCTGAAGTCCAGTCTTCAAACCTGAACAAAACAACCACAACCCAATCTATTATTCAAACAATTCAATTTCAGAAACTAGATTAAAAATTTTAGGTAAGTCAAAAATAATAAGTGATACGTTAATTGGTTTTTACACTTGCAAATTAATTCAAAACCAATTATAGTAATTGATTTATTAGATAAAAATTACACTTTATTGTTAATTATCTCACAGGTTATGTAGAAACAGTAAAATATTATCACATACAGTATAGAGAAACACTACTCTTTATTGTTAGTTATACTTTAGTAAACAACAAACCTCACAAATTTATTTCCTTTGATATTCATGACTTGCTTTTAGTCCAAAAAGCCAAACCTACAAAACCAAAAAAACAAAAAAGAGCAAAAAAAACATTACCGAGTTAATTGAAGTTTAAATATCAGATGAACGCACTAAGTTTTTCTTTTAAATATCAAACTAACCGTTTGTTTGCTAAGAAAAGATGAGAATTTCAATGATGTTCTGTTTTCCAAAACTAGAAGTCTTACCGGACACCACAACAAACAGGGGGGATTTTAACGCGGCTTATTGTAAACGTCGCCGCTCCTGAGATTTTTTTTATTTTTTATTTTTATTTTCTCTTTTTTTATTCTTTGTGTTTGTTACTGGAACAATATTTTCTCAGAAAGCAAACAGAAATTGAAAGTAAAACAAGATAAAAAAAACGGTAGAAGCAATTCCTTTTGCTTCCTGTGTGTGGTTCATTAACAGTGGATGATGAAGTAGAGAGTTAAAGAGAAAGGGATTAAATTATGAGAAGTAGAAATTTCGTAAAGATAGTATTGTTGTGAAAGAAAGTTCGTAGACAGAGACAGAGTCTTCAATGGCAGTTATTGTCTGCTCTTCTAGAGAGAAAGAGAGGGAAAAATATAAAAGAAAATAAAGAAGAGAAAGGACTAACACTCTGTTTGGTTAAGAAGCAAAGAATTTAAAGTTAAATTTCCTTTATAGTTATACATAACTTCAAGGACTCCAGTCAATCCGTAGATTTTATTTTTGAAAGTTGAATTATCAATGTTGATTTTTCCAATTTTCTTTTGTTAAATTCTTTCCTTTCCCTCAAAACAAACAGAGCGCAAGGAAGGAAATGGTCCGCGGGAGAGGGAGAAAAGCCAAAGTAAATCTACAAGAAATTTATATCAAAATATTATTTTAATTTGACCAATAGAAATGAGTAGGGTTTTGAAAAATGAATTGGTCCGTGGGCCAATCATTACTATGAGCGAGCGTCATACTCGCTTTCTTTTCTTCCTCTTTAATTGCTTTTTAATCTCCAATCTTTTAAATTACGTAAAAAGAAAATGTACGTCTACCTCTTCTTAATTGCCTTTTATTAATTCAATAATTGTTGCTTGTTGTGTCTCCATGAATAGGATGTTTGAACGAAAAATTGTTAATTATTAATTTAAAATAAAATATTTTTTTTATTTGATAAAAATTTTAATTAATAATCAACTCTTATCTATAGTCAAATTATGTTGATTTTTAAAATAAATAAATAATATTTATCTAAATATTTAATAATTTTTTAATTATCAATGTTTGTATCTTTAAACAATAATTAAGTTTTATAATTAAGTGTTCAAATGATCGACAATAGTATAAAATGAAATATTTAAATACTATGAAATAAAATTTTTAAAAGATGCATTTTTTTTTTTTTACATATTAATACTAAATCAATGCTGAATTTATATGTATAGGAAATTAATGATTCCAACTCTCAATTTTGCTTTTAACTTAAATTGAGTTTATTTCATTTGTAATATATGATTTAATTATCAAAATACTTGATATTTGTATTATATTATGTATATAATATCTCTTGGTATGTTAAAAAAAAATTATAGTGAGTTTTTTTGGATAAATAATATTTGAGTGAACTTTGTATATATAAAAGATGTGTTTTTTTAGGTCTGATTAAATCTTACTACGTTGACTAGTCAAATAGGTTATATATATATATATATATCATGAATTGAGTCATAATATACATCTAATAAACCCAAAATATATATATATAATCTTCTTTAAATTTTAAAATTTTTGTCACTATTGGATGAAATATACAAAGGCCCACTTAGTGTAATTTTCATATTTTTGGCTGTCTTCTTATCTGTGTTGAACATGTAATTATTGAGGGGGACATTAATTAGTTTTAGCAAGTAGAAAATAAAAAAGCTTCGAATTTCCAATAGAGATAAACATTCATTATTTAAAGTTATATAGAATATTAAATAAAAACAATGGATCCCATATAATAATTATCTTTATGTACGTGAAAATTACCAGGAAGTTACAGAGCTAAATAAGGATTGGCGGAATTATTAAATTTTTCTATTGAGGTAAAAGGACATATGGTGTGGAGTCGTTCTGTATTTATTTAAAAATTGTAAACCTGCACAGGGTTGACCCTGATGGATCCTGCATTTGGTCTTCTCAGGTGAATGGTGAGTTTATTATTAAATATCCCTATATTTGTAGCTTTATGCCACAAGGACTTTATTTAAAAAAAAAAAAATCGAAACTTTGTTTTTAGAATATTATTAGTTGAACCTAACTCATTACAGTTATATTATAAATTAATTAATAACAATATAATACATAAAATATTAATACGCTTCATAATTTAAATAATTAATTATTATATATATTTATTTTATAAAGTAATTATAAATTAATGTATCATATCATCATTAATTAATTTATAATTTAATTTGATAAATTTTATTTATTTAATAATTTATTTTTTTAAATAATTTAAAATCATTTATTATTACTAATTAAATGAAAAAAAAAAAGTTAATTCTGAAAAGCAAGCAGTTTCCTGCTCTAATTTTAAATGCAACCTTAATGTTGGTTCATGTAAAATATCTTGTTAAAAGGAGCAGGCAACATATTAACACAGTCATTACAATCTGTTTTTTTATAAAAACAGTTGGGTCTGCCCAAATCCAATGAAACGTGGAATCACGCCTGCGGAACAGAAAAATCAGGTTCAGTTGGTTTCTGAGGCACCAATGCTAATCTCTGTGACACTCTAAGGGTGAGTCCGCCATTATTTTGCGTCGGATTTCTTGCTGCACTGGCAGCAAATTGTGATGCATATATGGGGGGCGAGGTTGCAGCCTCATTTACCAAAACATCTTTCAATTTTTCTTCTGCTTGCCGTAGGGATTTAGCTTGCTTCCTCCTACAATTACACCGCCAAGCTGCTTGTATGACCGTTGCTGCCCATGTCCTCCACTGGGCAGAGTAGAACCTGACAAATTATAACGTATCTTCGTAATCAACACAAGTTTAATTTTCAAAGGAAATAGTAATTAATTAAGACTCGCCTGAAAGTGTGCTGTAAATCCTTGTGGTGAAGAAGGGGAAACTGGGAGGTCATAGATTTCAAGTCTTCAGCCACTAAAGCAAAGGCTTCAACCTCCGTTAGAGCCCTTACAGTTCTAGTTGAGATAGGGAGATTGGAGGTCGATTTGGAATTTAATCCCCATGTAAGAAGCTCTTCTCCACAGAAATCACCAGCCTTGAGATTAAAAAGGTTGAAAAAACCAGTTTTTCCACCATTTGTGGTCACACTGTTTAGCTCACCTTTTGAGATAAACAGCATCTCATCAACTGGATCCCCCTCGCGGAGAATGCAAGTACCCTCTGTGTAAAAGACTGGCCTCAGACAATTACATATTGCATCCAGTGTTTGCTCATCCATTTTTGCAAACATTGGCACCTAATTAAGGAATCCATGAAAATATTTTTTTTAGCTAATTGGTGGACCAATTTTTACAGAGTATCATTTCAAGAAGGCTTGAGGAGAGCACTCACTCTCATTATTAGACCGAAGCAAAGATGGCGATTTATGTCTCTTCTGAGATCTTTAGGAAATCTTTGGATTAGAGTCCGCTCCTCCACTCCTCTGGTTTCCTGCCATTTGTACTGCTCGTAACTCATGATTCTCTCCCTCAGGTTCTCGGGAAGCATGCGGTGGGACATCCACTCGGACAACTGTTTTGTAGCTCGCTTTTTGGCACTCATTTCCTCTATTTTAACAGTTATGAATTGTAGATATGCCTGTATAACAAGAAGACAACGATTGCTTCTTTACATTTATCAATTACAATTT
>CANXYC012858951.1:0-10991 GCA_948193065.1 Aleurites moluccanus
TATATATATATATATATATATATATATATATATATATATATATATATATATATATATATATATATATATATGAATCAACTTAAGTTAATCGAGTGAAATCAAATTAAAATTTAAACTAATTGAAATTTTAAAATCTTTAAAAAAAATAATTTAATTAAATTAAATATTTTTTTTTTAAATATCGATTGTCACCAAATAATATCCATATCAATTTATAATTTAAATATCATTAATTAATATATTATTAGTATAAAAATAAAATAAAAATAAATTTTATTATTAAATATTTAAATATTAAATATGATTAGTAAAAAACTCAGTTACAAATAATATATATTGTTGCTAAAAGTTATATTTAATATATAAATAAATAAAAAATTAATTAATTTGATTATGAATTTTAAAATAATTGAATAAAAATTAAAAATTAAAAATTTTCTTAACCGAATTTCATAATTCAATTTTGCAAAATCGAATAGTTTTTCATATGTAGGAGACAAAATATGAATGCAGTATATTTAGCGTGGGATACATCTGGGAGCGTGGGATAACTTTAACACGGCTACAAAGGCAAGTCTCTTGCCATCTTTTTCACCATTTAACACATAAAGGACAATAAGGTACCATCCTTTTCACCATTTAACACAATTTATAACTTTTTTTGGGTTTTGTATCAATTTTGTTAGTTGATATTAATTATATGATAGCAAAATTTTCACTTTAGATATACATTAAAATCTAAATAAATTAATATCATTAAAATTTATAAAATTTATTAATTAAAAAAAATTAATTAATCAAATATTAATTTAATCTATTTATTTAAATAAAAATCATAAAAAAATATTACATAATAAAAATAATTAATTTATCAAATATTAATTTATATATATTTTTTACTATATATTTTCAAATATATCATTTAATATACCACAATTAGTTGCATTATTTGAAAAATAATTAATAATATTTAATATCATTAGTCATTATCATATTTCTTCCGTTTCATAATGATTTATTCATTTTTCTTTTTTAGTTTAAATTTTTCATCTTATTATATATTTTATTTTTTATTTCATATTATTTTTTTTTATGTTCCAAGTCATTTATAAAAAAAAAAATTATTATCAAAATATTTTAAGAAAAAAAAAATATTTATTATAAAAATATTTTAAGAAAAAGTGATATATGGTATTAAAGAGAACATAAAATAGAGAATGGGATACAAAATTAGACAGAAAATTCATACTATTTATTTTTCACTTGTCTTAAATTATAGTTTAATTTTTATTAATAAAGTAATTAATTATTAGTTTCTTAATATGTCCCTATTGAGAGAATAATAATAGTAAAATAGTAAAAAAATAAAATTTATTAATTTTTTTGCTAAAATGGATGGATGAAATATTAATCAAGAATTCACTCTATCCTTTTGCATTACAAGACTAAAACCTTACAATTAAATGATTATTTTGTTCAATTATGTAATTAAAAAAAAAAAAAAAATCTTACAAGTAAAAATTTAAAACTTAAATTTCAATATATAACGTGAACAATACTTATAATTTCTAAACAATAAGGGAAAAAAATAATTAAAATATTTCAAGACAAATCTTAGCAGAATTTTATTGATTTTAACCTCTAATGTAATTTCATTCACACACTTATCAGCAATAGTTGTTGTGTGGAGTCTCTCTATAAAATTCAAATGGTTTGTTTTAATTCAAGAACTTGGATTTGGTAGATATGATCATATAATTCAATTTCTTTAAGAAAATCTATTCAGCTTGCTTACAGCATTATAAGCATATCCACACGAATACGTTAATCAACTAATAAAATCTTTATATGATAATATTACTATTTGAATGATACATCAGAAAATGGAATTACTGAGTTGCACTGCTACTCACTGGGAGAGAAATGGAGAGATTGGTGTCAGCATTATTATTAGTATTAGTTTGAGAAGCAGCTTCCACTAGCTTTCTTGAACGCTGGCGGCCTCTATGCATGTGCCTTTCACAATATTTTTGATCTGGAACAGCCTCTTTGCTACACCTCCATTTTTTCCCATCTGTTCTTCTACATCTCCCTGGCTCTGGATCCATTCCATTTCTATATTCCAATTGCAATGAGGTACTACCCATCATAACTAGACTCACACCCATAGAAGAAAAAGGACCCAAATTAAATTACATCTGGAAAAATTTATAAGAATGAGTTAATTTATTAACTGGGGACTTACAACTTGGATAGAGTTGATACAAGCTTGAATTGAGACCGCTGACGGAGCTAGAAACACTTTTCCATATAGGGAGGACAAGATGGTAAGGAACTGGAAATCCAGCCTCTATATACTTGTAAATAAGAGATTGGAGATGTAGCTCTTGCAATTGAAGAATGGTGAACCCATGAGGTTTTGTGCAGGCTGCATGTATTTTTCTGTGATCAGTCGACCCACCACCATGTCCAAGCGCAAGTCCTAGCCCAACTGTGGGTGACCCAGAACCACCACTGGTCCCATTTCCCTCCATGTTCAAACACTTTACTGGTCCAATACCTAAAAAAATTGAAAGAAAGAAAGAAAGAAATAATTTGTACTCTCTGTTACGTATATATGAAGGGAGGTAATAAATTTCTTTAAATTAAAACTGGAGAATGTGAGAGTGAGCGAGTACAAGAATCTGCAAGACGGGCAATCTTTGAAGGTGGGGATTGAGACTTCATTTCTTGAAATTGGGCATGAAAATGGTAAAAAAGAACAGAGTAGAAACAGAGGGAGTCACGCTGAGTTTATATGCTTTTCTGCAAGTTGCAGCAAACTATAGATCTCGAATCAGGAACTTTAACAGTAAACAAAAGAACATGTAAAAAAAGGGGGTCTTCTAATGGGTAATGGGAAATGGTGGGGAATCTGAATTTTTCACAAAGGAGGATTTTAGTTTTATTACAGCCATAAAAAACGAACACCAAGGCTGCAAACAAAGAGAGGGCTATATAGCCTATAGGTACAAATTGTCTCACATGCTCGCCTCGCCTATTAAGACAATAGTTGTAAAGTGAGACTGCAAGTCTGCTGACATGTCAGATATTGTACGCAGGTATTTGACAGAAACACACGCGATGTCAGTCAAGTGGTTTTGTTTTGTTGGGAATTTGCAATCACCATTCTCTTTCACAGTGCGTGAGTCACACTTTGATATTATGCAGGATGGTTACTTGCCACTTGGGTCATTTTTCAGTCTTTCAGTTTTGGTTTGTCTTTTTTTACGCATATCTTATTTTTTTTTTTTTTTTTTTTTAAACCAATCGATTCAGGCTAATAATAAAATCTATAAATAAATGATTTATAGGGTTAATTAATAATAATAAAGACATGAACAATCTTTCTTTAATCTAATAATATTAGTGTCATCTCTTCAAATTTTCGTTCCTTATTGAAAATTTTGTAATTCAATTTTCAGATAGTGTTAAATTTTATAATTTAGATTAGATAAATTTTATTAATTTAAATAATTTTTCTCTTTATTACTTTATCAGTAGTAAAAAAAAAAAAATTCTCACTCTTTTTTTTAATATAATATGACAATAATTAACGCATGAATTTTATTAAATCAAAAGTTCATGCCCTATTTTTTTTATTTATGCATATGTTGGTCAATACCCATTTTTCTTATGATTTTCAAAAATTTAATTATTAAAATAAATTTATATATTTTTATATATAATAAAAGTTAACATTAAAAATTATTTTGAAAAATTTTCGTCAACTTTTTTAAAAATTAAATTCATATAAAATACTCTATAAAAAATTAAATTTATTAAAAATAATTAAATTAATTCTTTATATATTATTATATTTTTATAAATTTTAATTAAAAATGTATGTAAATTAATATAAATAATTAATTATAGGAACCGTGTAAGCAAACATTATGCATGAAGTAGGAAGAGAGCAGGTGGTAACTGGCGAGTGGATCGCAGTGAAGGTTTTGGCCATTTATAAGAGTAACAGTTTTGGTTACCCAATAGAACCATTATCTTGCACGGGGGGCCAACTATGCATCATTCATTTCTTCCACGTCCTTTTTTTGTCCTTATCATATACTTTTTTGGTAACGCTTTGTTTCTTTTCAATCATAGAAATGTAAAAATTTAATTTAGTAAAATACTATAAATTTTAAAATAAATTCAATTTAAAAATAATATTTATTTTAAATTTAAAACCCATTTGTATTAATAACTTATTTTAAAAACGAAGCAACTGTACTTATAAATTTAATAGACATATCAATACAAATAAAATCTTGTAACTATTAGTAATGTACAATAAAATTCATAGGAGTCATTTTTTCCATTAATTTTTATTTATTTATTTTTTATAATATTTTTAAAATAATTTATCTTATGTTCAAGGAAAAATAAAAATAAAAATATATTATATTCAATTTTTAGTTATATACTCTAAAATCTAAATCCTCTGATAAGCTAATTAATTTTTTTAATGTCCATTTAAAAAATAAAATTTCGGTAAGTGGCCATATAAAACAAAATTTTGGCGTCGCCTGGACTCGAACCGAAGACCTTTAGTATGTGACGTGACAACCAACTACACCACGACCCTAATTTGATTGGCTTTTTCCTTATATAAGGAATTATATGATACTAAGAAATTAATTTCAATTTGAAAGTAAAAGGTGAGAATTTTATGATGCAGAATTATAGTAAGTTGTTCGTTCAGACAGTGCAGTTATTTCATTGATCATTGAGATATTGAGTGCAATGCGTAAATGTTGCTTATTTTTGTTGAATTTGACTGATTGAAGTTAGAAATCAGTTGATTTGATTTTGAGTACAGACTCCATAGAAATTTTATCAATATTGACTGAAGTTGCAAGAAGGGATGTTATGAGAGTTTGAGAATATTGCTTTGCATGAAGCCTTCATTTTGTTCCCGTGCCTGGAGGGACAATTCATTCCATGACAAGGAATGTGATGAATTGTATTAGTTTGAGTTCATCAAATTATAAAAGACCTTGATTGAGCTTGCAATGTCCAAGTATTACAAAGATGTATCATTAACACGTTTGTTTATAATGAACACTGCTCATTACATTGTTCAAAAGGTTGAAGGGTAAGCTGAATTGAGAGAAAGAAATGGCCGGAGATGATTACTAGAAGAAGCTAATGGGGAAAATTAGGCAGGCCACTCTCAAAATTTTACACGAGTTACAAATCTTTGTTTATTATAAATCCCTCCGGTTTTATTCAATATTAATTCTTTTAAGCATACTTCTTTGAGCATATAAGTTACAATAAGTTTACCATTATGGATAGTGATTCTTAAATCGAGTTTATGTTAATATTTCATTTTAAATTTTATTTCACCATATAAAAAATTATATCTGATTGTTAATGAGTTTTCGATTCAAAGATCTTAAAATCGTTTATAGGACTGAAATTCAATTACTAGTCAAAGTTAAATTTATAAAAAAAAAATAATAATAAATATCCCACATGAAAGTATTATATAACCTCTATAAATTAATATCACTAGGAATTATAAATTTTATTAATTAAAAGATATATTAATTAATCGATAAATTAATAACTTATTAATTTAAAGAAAGTATTTACAATTCAATAAATATATGTTTAATTAATTAAAAATTTATAATATTTTATTGATATTGTAATCAATTCAATATAAATTGAACAAAAAAAATAATTAATTAAATATTAATTAATTAAAATGAAACAAAAAATATGAATCTAATCAATTGAATAGGAACTAACTGAATTGAAAGAAAAATATATGATAAATTAAATGAATTAAAAAAAAATATAAATATTATTATTTAAATTTAAAATAATCTTTATACTTATATTTTAATAAAGTATTATATTTTATTACACATATAATATTGTTAAATTATTAATTTATAATATAATATGTAAAATTTTTTAGAAAAATATTATTGAAATTATTAATTTAATTTATTAACTTAAATTAAAATCATAATAAATATTATATAATAGAAATTATTAATTTATTAAATATTAATTTATAGAGATAATACTGTAGTCTCATTACTCCATTTTCTTTTACTAGTGAAGTGGTGTACAAATTAAAAAGTCACGTTGGACTTCACTAATTCCCCTGATTGTTATCTCTCAAAATCTCGTAATAATATAATTTTTGTTTACTCATCTTATATCGAATCAACGGGTAAATATAATTTTAAAAAATTATTCATGAAAATTGTTATTATATTCATTATTTTTTATGTTGAAAAGATACTATAATTATATTATTTTTTGCTAAACCTGATCTTCTCATGCATTTTTTTTATTTTATTTTAAGGTGACTTGTTACGATAATGGATACTGTGCCGATAATTTGAGTCATTAAAAGCCAAGACAAAACTCCTTAACTTTCCAAAAAGAGATGGCAACCATTAATTAGCTACGGTGATTGCTAAATTTTTATTTTTTTTATACTATAATTATTAATAAAAAAAAATTATCGATTAATTATTATATTTTAAAAATTATTTCATCGAATGATATTTTATTAATTTTTTTATTGAATTGAAACACATAGCAACCACATCAGTATAATATACTGAATCGGATGAACATGTTACCGTAATATATTTTTTTTATTTTGATCACTAAATTTTTACTATTTTTTTTATTTTAACTACTAAATTTTCTATTTTTTCTTAAGAATTTATATTTTTTATTAAACAATTTTCTATGTATAACAAAATATCTATTTAATTTTTTTAAAATATAAATTATGTTATTATTAATATTAACTCAAGTATAACTAAAATTAAATAAATTAAAATATTATTATTAATTAACTAAAATATATTAATAAATTAAATTTTCAATGTATAACAAAACCACCATAATCATTATCCTCAATCTTAATCACAATTTCAATCTCTAATGCTACAATTATCTCCCATACTCTTTTGTCTTACTCTTTCACTCTCTTCGTTCTTCTCGGCATCTTCGACATATAGATTTTTCTTTTCCTATTTTGACTGTTGGATCAAGTTATTTCCGAGTGACTTTTCTCAAATCATGAAAATAATTCAATTATAGTTTTATAAATTAATCTAAAATTCGATGATATTTTATATCTTATTAATTGATTTGTATTGTAATTTGAATTTTGATTGTAAAAATTTTTATATAGATAAGTATATGCAAAATATTTATTGATTCTCTATATGTTTTAATTTATATAGTTTTAATTATACTTGTGTTAATATTAATAATAACATAATTTATGCTTTTTTAAATTAAATGATTATTTTATAGTATTTTGAAAATGATTTAATTAAAAATATAAATTCTTAAAAAAAATTTAGAAAGTTTAGTTATTAAAATAGAAAAATGGTGAAAGTTTGGTGATCAAAATAAAAAAAATAAAAATTATATTGACGTGTTCATTTAATTTAGAGTATTATATTTACATGATTACCACATGCTCTGATTGGGTGAAAAATTTTATAGAATATCATTTAGTAAAATGATTTTTTAAATATAACGATGAATCGATAATTTTTTTTAATTAATAATATAATAAAAAATAAATACAAATTTAGTGATTAACGGCAACGGAACTCTTGATGAATTTCACGGTATAACGCCTATAGGTAACAAATCTCACGAGTCTTTAACTGATAAGCTAATTAATTTAAGTCAAAGATACTATGTATGTTCATATATATAAAAAATAGTATTTTTTTTTATGTAAATAAAAAATATATATACGAAAGATATTTTCCGATATGTTGCAGGAAAATGAAAGTATCTGAATAAATGGAAAACTGGTCTATATAGGAGGTCCATTAGTTTTATTTTTATTTTATAAATTATCCTATTATTATATCAAACTCGATTATTTTAAATTTGAATTAGATAGAATCACTTAGACAATAAAACTCTTTTAATTAAATTTTGATACATATGAATAGTGGTGGATCAAAAAAAATAAAATGGGATGGCAAAAATCAAAATTCAAGCCAATATAAATATAATTAGGTCAATAATGACAGTAATAACCAACATTTAATATTCTTAATTCAAATTTATTAAATTTTATTAAATAGATAAATAATTTTTTAATATTTAAAAATATAAAAAATATTTTATTTTTTATTTTTTCATATACCAACATTTTGAAATTTTTTCTCTTTGATAATATATATATATAATAATTATGGTGATTAGCGTTGATGAATATTCCCTTTAAGCAAGAATTGGTTTCTTGCTCGAAACGTTAATACCTCGAGTTACTGGGCCTCAGGTGTTTTGATTTTTTCTCACTTGATTGAATTACCTCCTGTCCATAATATTGAAAAATAAACGTTTATTTGTTTTGAATTTAAATTGTTATTATTATCATGTAAGATACTAAATTAGTAAAATATATTTCAAACTCAGCTCCGTCATATTAGACAACTTTTTTTTTTTTGTTACTTATACTTAACGGAGGAAAATAAAAACAAAATTGAAGAGGACTCTCATTGCATAAATGGAGAGTATAACAAGATAATGGGCTTAGGCCTAGCCAATTGCATCAAAGGGTGGGGGGCGTGGGCCCTAACCCAGGTCCGCCCCTTCGTGTGAACAGCGAAGCTAAGCCTGTGATTTCTGGCTGTACAAGCTGGTTAAAGATCGTGCCAAACTTGCCAACCGCCAATAAATTTATTAACCATTAAATCAAAAGAGGAGAATCCAAAACTTTTCTCAAATGGATTTCTTGGTAAATTCTTTTCTAGCACGTCTTTTCTTCACCTTGGACCCTTAATTTTATTGCCAGAACTAACACAAAGACAAAGCTTTCCACCAGGTCCTATACCTTTACCAATTCCATTTAGTGCTGGATGGAGAATTTGTCCTGGATTGCCATTGGCTATGAGATTTTTGTATTTGATGTTGGAAAGCGAATTTTTTTTATTCTGTCAAGTAATTAAAAAATTTTGTCAAAATTTTAAATTTTAAAATGATAATATTATAAAATAAAATAAATTTAAAAGTATAATTATATAATTATATTAATTCAAATAAGATAAATTTGATATTTTATTGCTATAAGAATACATTAATAATAATTAAATTTTTTTTATATTAAAATGTATACATTAATTATGTAAAAAAACTTAACATTAAACAATATATTTGACAATAAATATATATATTGTTCAAAATTTGACTCAATTTTATTTAATAATAAATTTGATATTAATTTTTTTCTTTTTTTTTAATCGTTTGAGTTAAATTTGGATCGAATAAGATTTGATTCATATTTCGTATCAAAAAGTAATTTAACTCATTCAATTAATTGTAATTTGATCAGGTTGATCTTTATATTTATTAAATCCAGTAATTTTAAATTTTAATTATATTCTGATTAAATTTTAATTTTAATTTTCGAATGGATGTAGGGTGAATTTTCAGATTGAATTAAAAAATTTAAACTCTAGTAATTTTAAAAAAATTGTTTTTTTTTAAAAGAAGTGTGATGTTTTAAATTTTGATAATATATCAAACAAAATTCATAATAGCTTCTCATTCTCTGTTATTTAAATGGAATAAATTGTTTATTAAAATTATATTATTTATATGGAATAAATTGTTTATTAAAATTATATTATTATTATTTAAGTTACTAGTATTAATTCTATATATAAGTATTAAAAACCATTCAAAAGAATAAAGATGGAAAGAAAAAAAATTGGGGCTGAATAGAGAATGAAAAAATTATATATTTAAATACGGATTAGAATTAGAATGAAATCACTGTACATTCAAACAGCAATTTATTCTTCATTTTATTTTTGCCGACAGACAAAAATACTAAAAATTTGGCGTCGCCCGGACTCGAACCGGAGACCTTCAGTGTGTTAGACTGACGTGATAACCAACTACACCACGACACCTAGTTGACGCTCTGTTTCGATATTTTTTTAAATAAACTTTAAAAAAAATTTTGTTTTTTATTTTTTCAAAAAAAATTTAATTGTTTTTAGTAAACATGGTTTGAGAACAACACTTGAAACTTCAGTTTTTAAAAAATCATTTCTGAACTCTAATGAATTTAAAAGTAATGTATTAAAAATAGTTTAAACCATAGTTATGAAAACCGGACCGGACCAGCTGGTTGAACCGGAAAAACAGGGAACCGGTTGGTCGGCCGGTTCGGTCCACCCTAATTACCCTACCCATAAAAACCGGACCAAAACTCGGTAACCCGGCCGGGAAACCGGTGAGCCGGACAACCTGGACCGTGTTTTCCGGATAAAACGGGTCAATTTGTTAATTTTTTTTCCAGAATTTTGGAGCAAAAACTGCGCCGTTTCAATCGGTTTCATCTCAAGATTTGGCCTCTCTTCTTCTATAATTTGGCCTCTATTCTTCTCTGGAATTTTGGCTCTCTTCTTGATCCATTTTCTCCTGTATTTCTTTTGAATTTCATCTCTCAAATCAAATCATCTAACACACTAAACTTAGCTCAAGATTTGAAGACATTCAAATCAACAAGATTCAATGAGCAAAGTAGTTGAAAATGTAATTCAGCTCTCTGTTATTGGGATTTTATTTTATAGGTTCTTATTAGCTTTGTTTGTCACAGATATAAAAGAAGACGATGATAGCAAGATATTTGGAATTTTGGATAATGGAGATCAGAGAAGAAGATTAAAAGAAATTGATTTTGAAGGCTTTGGAGAAGAAGATTCAAAGAAGTTGGGTGTTCTCTGTCCACGTAGCTCTTGAAAATGAGTAAAGGTGTTTTATTAATTATATTCTTTTAATATATATAGGTGGTTTTATTAACGAGCCATAAATAAAATATAATATATTTTATTAGATTCTATTAATTCTTTTAATATTTATATAGGTGGCTTTCATGCATAAGCCATAAATAAAATATAATATATTTTATTTTATTTTAGTAATTTTATATATAT
>CANXYC012859884.1:0-22163 GCA_948193065.1 Aleurites moluccanus
TATTGTTAAGACATAAAAATAATTGAATTAATAAAGAAGAATTAAAGGAAAAAAAATAGAGAACAATGAAAAATTAATTGTGATAATAAATCTCATATTGATTAAATATAAAATATTGAATGAGCTTATATATAATTGAATTCTCCAATTTCAATAGCTAGTTTTTAATATTGACACTCTTATAACTATATAAATTTCAAACTCAAGCAAGTTATAATGATAACTTGGAGATTAACATGATATCAAAGCATGTTTTTTTCTGGTTTGTTGGGACTATTATCAGTAAATACTACTAGTTAGACTGAGACTTATTAATTCTCAATTACTAATATCAGTAATCAGTAATTGTCAAGTAGTAACTGAATCAGACTAGTTATCACTTAAGGAGAGTGTTGAAATACAAAAAAATAAAAAAATAAAATAAATCACATTGGAGAAATAACAAACATAAAGAGTGTGTATAGACTTAAAGTATAATTACCTAATGACTAGTTATAGCTTTTAGCTATAATTAAATCTTAGCCTATCCTAAAAGTCAAATTATATTCTTTGGAAGTCTAACCTCCTCTCATTTATGTTTGTCAACTGACAATTGGATTTAAGAAAAAAAATATCAAATTGTCATTTGAGGGAGAGTGTTAAGACATATAAAAATAATTGAATGAATGAAAAAAAAATAAAGAAAGAAGAATGAGAGAATAATTAAAAATTAAATATGAGAATAAGTCCCATATTAATTAAATATAAGATGTTTGATGAATTTATATATAATTGGGTTCTTGACGTAGTAGAAACTTTCTAAAAGTCTGTTAATTATATATTAATACCAAACTAATAGATATTAAAGTTCATTAATTAAAAAAATATCGAAAATTTGAATACTTTCACACAAAAATGTTATTTCATTTCAACCAAAAGCTTCTCAACCCTAAAGCTTATATAACTATATATAGGAAATAGTTTTAGAAAAATCATAATTGTCTAATATGGTAATTTATTCTGGAAAAAAAATAAATCATTAGATTTACATAAATGAGAGAATAAAATATTATAAAAATAATGTCTTAAAAAGTGTCCTAAAACATATTTTTTATTAAAAGAAAATAATGAAACAAAAGTTACAAAAAATAATAAGAAACCCTAAATTGCCAAATCAGATGCTTTAATAAAGAAATTTGACCGAAATACGCAGTTAATTATCGCCAAAGACAATGAGTTAGATTCATTACACTGTTTCCCATTGAATTAGGACCAGATCAAATCCAAAACTAAATACCTCTAGTGACTCATTTCTTTGATTTTGACCTTATAGTTAAATTGACTCATAAATTTTAAGATTTAAATATTTACACTAGTTCTTCAATTTCAGTAGTTAGTTTTTAAGATTGACACTCTTATAACTGTATAAATTTTAATATTTATAACATGATAAATTTAAACAAGTTATAATAATAACTTAAAGTTTAACATATATGCAGAAAGTGTTAATCATATCACATGATAAATTATTTTAAAATAATTTTTATCATATATTAAAATATTTAAAAAAAATATAAATTAAATAAATATAAAAAGTGATGTAAAATTATATAATATAAATTATATTTAATTATTTATTTTTTTAATTATATGAAAATGTGAAATTTTATTTAATAAAAATTATTTAAAAAATATATTATAAGTAATTTAAGAATAATTAAAGTACTAATAATTGAACAAGAAGAGAGATTTGTATTAATATAGGAAGAGATGGTATAAGCTATTTTTATAATATCATGATATTTTTGTGCTTTTAAAAAATATTGGGTTATTTTTGTGCCAGAGGGAAAAAAAATTAACAGAAAGAGTGGCGGAATAAATTAAAAATGAGCTATTTTGTAATGTTAATGTTATTTTTATGTCTTGAAAAAAATCAGATTGAAGAAAAATGGTAGACATGGATATTTTAGACTAAAATAAGGGGTCATTTTAGGTTTTTTCTTTTTTTCTTTTTACTAAAAGTCTAAAGTGTTGGTAGAATCAAAACTGCTTAACTATTTAATTACTTTGAAAAAAAAAATTATTTTTTAGAGATGAAATAATAATTTACTCATAATATAATTTAATAATTAATATTGTCAAAAATAAGGCTACAGAATAGACCAAGAAATTTCCAATCCATATATATATATATATATATATATATGTGTATGTAATGTATAATATTATTATATAAATTATAATTTATAAACATAGTCCAAACAATTAAATTGATAAATATTCTATAGTCCTAATCACATGCATTAAAAAAAAAGAGTTGGTTGGAAGGAATTTCAAATCGTGCATTAATTAATAGCTCGCTTGTTGCCCATTACTTAACGAATAATTTTATGCTAATGATTGTGATTTAAAAATTATATTAAGCTAATGATGATGGTGATCTAATACTATGATCTATGGATTTACCAAATCTATATTTAAGGTTTATATTTAATTCAATCATCACTTAAATATTAATTAGAAGTGATTATATAGTTGTTGGATGACTAATTAAGCAGGCCAGTAAATAAATTGACTAATAATCCATGATTAATTTTTTAATTTAATAATTTATCATTAGAAAAAATATCAATAATTCTATTAACTGAATTTACAGGAAACGAAAAAAAATTAAAATGATTAGTATTTGGAGCATACGATATCTATATATAATTTATAATTAATTGTAGTTAAAATTACAATTTAATTGACAAATTATAATTTAATATCTAAAATTTTATCTAATTAAAAAATAATTTTTTTGAATTAAATATATACAAAATAAAATAAAATAATCACTAAATAAAAATTAATTATTTTATTTAATTAAAATTAACATAAATATTATTTTTAATTAAAATTATTTTTTATGTAATTAAAATTAAAATAATTATATATATATATATATATATATATATATATATGTATGAGGCACTTTTAGTTATTTTACTAAAATTTAATGAAAAAATCAAAGAAAATAAAAGGAACGGTTAAATTTATTGATAGAATTAAAATATGATAACTATCTGAATTTATTTTTTTAAATATTTTTATTCCTAAAATACTATCATCTTCTTTTATTTTTTATTTTTTTTACTTTTTCATTTAATTAAAATTAGAATATTTTAGAATATATATGAATAATTTTATGTATAATATTTAGACATAATTTATTTATTTATTTTATATATTTTAATTTAAAATTAAATAAATTAAATTATTTTTATTTAACTAAAATAATTATTTTTATTTAATTATTTAATTTATTTTCTTATTTTTTTGTATATTTGATTAAAAAAATATTTTTTATATATTAAAATAAAATTATTTTATTTTATTAAATGTGTAAAAAATAATTTTATTTAATCAAATATACAAAAAATAAGAAAATTAATTAATTTTAAAAGTTAATTATTTTAATTAAATAAAAAGTAATTTATATTAATTTTAAATTAAAATATAAAAAATAAATAAATAAAAATAATTAATATTAATTCAAAATAATATTTATTTTAATTTTTAAATAAAATAATTAATTTTTATTTTATTATTAATTTATTTTATTTTTTGTATATTTAATTTAAAAAAAATATTTTTTATAATTAAATAAAATTTTAGGAACTAAATTGTAATTTGCCAATCATGTGGCCCCAGGTACAAAAGCTAACAGAGAGAGGGGTAAAATTACAAGCTTCATTAACGTTAGGGTCAAAATTATAATTTTAAAAATATTAAAGATCGATGTGCTCATGTGACTAAATATCAGAATTAAAATTGTATTTTATTTTATTGATTAGGATCCGTTTGGAGAGTTTGAAATTAACGATTCTAGTTTAGCAGCTATTTAGAATTAAAATTGTAATTCTACCTATAATTTCATGAAATTGTAATATAATTAAAAAAAAAAATTTATAATTCCATTCTCAACCCATAGATTTACAATTTCATAATCACTACTATCATCCTCTTTCCCAATACCACCATCATCTGTAACGATGATTTGCTACCATCATTATCAGCGACGATGAATGCTAATCAAATCCAAGTCGCCAACTATCATGGCTTGTCGAACCATCATCATCGGTGATGATAGTTCGCCGAATCGTTAATAATCCATCATTACTCCCATCGTTACCGTCGGCGGTCCACCATCACTCTCAACTTTACCGTCATTTTCATTATCGTCAATTTTTTTATTTAATTTCAATTCCAATATTTTATATAAAATAAATATTGAAATTATAATTCTAACAATTTTAATTTTAGAGAATTAAGATTGAAATTAAAATTCTCAATTCCAATTGCAACTTTATTGGCTAAAATGGAACTTAGAAATATTGATGCATTATATTTATATTTGAAAAATTACTTTATAAAATTTTAATATATATATTTTTATTTTATTAATAAATTAAAATTTCTAGTTTGATCCACAAATACAAACAAATTTTTTTTAGATAAACTTAATTTACATCACTATTAATACCGTTTGAATATATTCAAGCACCACGCTCTACCCTCAGCCTGAGGTCTCAACATTTTTGGAGTAGGAAAAAAGAAAAAAAGAAAAGCATATTCCATTTTTCACAAAACACCATCATTCATCTTATTCTGTTTTCTTTCTTTTACTACTGTAACGAAGAGCAAATCCACTCCACTTGTTTACCACTTTCGCCAAGAATCCATACCCCACTCTTTTTCACTTTTGATATCCCACAATTGTTTATCCACCAGTGAAAAGATGGAGAACAGTAAAAACCTTCCCATTTTCAGGTCAAAATCAGATAATTCTATTAGGAAAGTCAGAGTTAGTGTAATAGCAAATTGAATAATCAATTAAAAAGTTTTAAGAAAGACCAATTAAAAAATATTAAAAAATTTCCACACATGTATATATATTAAAGATTTTAGGAGGAACTAGTGTCCCTTGATTACGCCCTGCCCCTTTTGGTTAGGACTCGGGAGAGCACATTAAAACAAATTATATAAATATTGGGACAACACACCTGAAAACCAAGGCTAAATTGCCCATCTCATAATTTCAGATGCTCCAATAGTACTTTCACAAGTCCATGTGTCATCATCAGGAACTTGGATCTTTCCATTATCAAGACTGCTAAGAAGCATGTCCTACCTAAGAGCCTCAGCTGCAAAATGATAACATTTCTCACCAAGAAATGAGGTCAAAAAAATGTCAAAGAATTATAACTGGAGTCATTAGTTTCAAGATTTGAGAAGAGGATTTGGAGTCACGAAGCTGTTCAGTATCCTCTCAAATATATATAACTGAGAATTTACCGTATATACAACTCTGCAGAGAAATGAAAAAAAGAAAAGAAAAAAGGTGACAATGGAGCGAAATTGCACGTGGCAGAAAACATAACAATAGGATTAACTGCTCCAAGGGTATTCATCCAGCTTATCTTACACAGACACACGTTGAAGTGTCATCGATCTCAAGAAAGCTACGTCCAGGAGATTGGGAATTCAACATTTTGTCAAAAATCATAATCTATGTCCGTCAAGTTCTGGGAGGCAGAGTGCTTAATGAGTCGCCCTTGCTCATCATACCGATCAAGGTTCTCACATGGGGAAGGGAAGATGGTACCTATTACACGTCCTTGAACAAAGGCACACTGGAATATGTGTTTCTTCTTGTAAGTCAATCCCACTGACATATCCCGAAAAGTCACATTCCTCACTGGAATTTCTTCATTCCCATGTATCCGCACGGGCACACGAACTCCTTGACCATGGACCCCAATGAAGCTTATATCCTCGAGTCTTGGAAGGGCCTTTGGATCATAACCTTCATCAGGGTGTTCATTGTAATCTGTCTTGATAACAATTCCAACTCGGACATTGTCAAATGTCAGATTCCGGTACCTTATGTGTCGAACATATCCGCCTCTTCCGGGGGCAGTCTTGATCCGAACTGCACGCCTTGAGCTCCATACAAGGAGGTTTTCCACAGTGATGTTTGATACACCACCTGACATCTCGCTGCCAATTGATACGCCAGCACTGTTGCAAAATTTAACAAGGTGGTTCTCAGATTCAATTTAAAAAGTGAAGCATGCAATGACTGCATATTAGGACAACTTCAAGGAGATAATCTGATTGTAGTTGTTGTCTGGTAGGGTTCTATACAATAGCCAGTTAAGGGAGCCCCACACACAGCAAACTACAGGTATCAATCAACAAAAAATTGAGGTTGGTGGACTGCTTCAACTGTTTCTAAAGTCATGCTCTTCTTCTTCTCACTCTTTCTCCCTCTCCCAAGTGAAGTTACTAATGTTTGCTATACCAAAAACTAGAGCCAGAAGGCATAGAGAGCTTATCAGGATAGCTAAAACTAGCAGCAGTTTTAGGTAATGTTTGCATTAC
Organism: Aleurites moluccanus; assembly: GCA_948193065.1. NCBI lineage: Eukaryota > Viridiplantae > Streptophyta > Magnoliopsida > Malpighiales > Euphorbiaceae > Aleurites > Aleurites moluccanus. Next base: position 6,406 of record CANXYC012859884.1, read on the forward strand.
AAAATCATAATTCCTTGTTTCCTGCTTGGAAATGAAAAAGTTCAAGGATCTCTTGCCCAAAAGAAAAGGAAGAAGATAGGGGAGCCTTAAATGCTTGCCATGCTAGTTTTAAAGAAATTCAAAGTTGTTAAAATATTACGTAAACAAGCTGCAGTACCCTGATTAAAAATAAACGTAAATTAAACATTTTGATACCCATAGAACGATTCACAATATATCAGACTACTTATCACAGCTATTGTCTATCATCTCTCTTCTGGATATGAAAATTTTCATCTTCAACCATAGTAGTACATTATATTTGTTCATAAAATTCAAGCCAATTTAGATTTAGGATGAGTGAAGAATGTGATCATAAGTATGGTAAATCTTAAAACACATGCAATCCTCTTGTGAACATTTACAATACAAAATTCTGGCTTTATGTCTACATGAATATATCCAAAACATTATATGGTAGATTAATATTGCATCATTTGGTCATAAAGACGTTTCAAAGCCATGCAAGCTGGCAATCATGAAATCATCTTTCCATTGATGTGAAAAGAGCAAGAACACATAGAATGTGTCAAGTTGGAAGACAGTTATGAAAGAGATTTCACCTGACCATAGAGCGAACTACAAGGTTACGGATGAGAATATTCATCGAAGGTCTTCCATATGCAATTCCATATTGATCCCAGCCACTCTTTATTGCAATCCCATCATCCCCCACGCTTATATAACAGTTTTCTATTACCATATCCTCGCATGAATCTGTTTATGCCCAAAACACCCATGTTCAAGATGGAAAGAAATTGCTAACAATCTTCATAAACAAGTTTTACCATTGCAAATCAATTAGTATCACGCTTAATATTTGGATGGCATAATATATTAAGCAAGAGGATTTTGGCAGGCTCATTTGATACATGTACTAAGGTATTAATACTATGTTGCAATACAGAAGAAATAGCAATAAAAAAGAAAATATAGAATGACAGCACAATGATAGTAATAGGAGTGCTGTGTCAATTTGCTTACACACAAGAAAGTCAGTTTAGGAACATTTAAATGAATAACATAGAAAAGAAGAGGATAATAAATTTAAATCTCAGTATCAAAACTTAAAAAAGTTTATGCTTTGTGCAAACTCTCACAATAAAACGTTGTCATCAATACCCAGATATTTGAAATGTGCAGCACCTAAACTTCCATTTGAAGTATTTCCTAATGTACAATCTTATTCTTATCATTGATACAACAGTTTCCTACTTGTTTTAAAATGCCATTTTACCTTATTTATTATCTTTGATGTGGAATGACCATTGCTGAATAATTTATTCAATTGGCACTTTATCTCTTAAAAGAGTCTTTACAAAATGTTAAAGAGGTTCAGATCAATAAAAAGGCTGACCATCTCTAATGGCTAAGTTGAGGTCAAAGAAAAGCTATTTATTTAAACCATTGTAAATTATACTGCTGAGGAAAAAATGCAAATGTGAAAATACTCACCAGGATCAATTCCATCAGTATTTGGGGCTTCAACTACAGGAGCCAAAATTGTAACATTTCTTATTGTTACATTCTTGCAGTCATATGGATGGAGTGTCCAAAATGGGGAATCTCGCAATGTTATATTAGCGATCAGAATGTCACTTGACCACATTATCTGCACAAGGGGACCCCTTGTGTGGTTTAAAAGCTTTTGACGAAATTTTTTCCACCATGTTTGACCCTGTCCATTTATGGTACCATTGTGTCCTGTTGACCAGCAAAAAAAAAAAAAAAAAAAAAAAAAAAAACTATCATAAGATCTAGTAAGCAAATAACCATTTTGCAAATAAAAGAGGCTGAATCAAAACTCAAAGCTCATCTAGATAATGTCTGAAACAGAGCTAGACCTTTAGATCCACTTATGAGGAGTTCAAACTAGACCTAAGCAAATAGATGTAAATGATTGCTATCTATCAATATAACCATATTAATGATGGTTGATGACTTTATCTGAAATGAGGTGTGAAAACCTAAATGGCAAGGATACAATTCAGATAGTAACTGATAACTATAAGACGCTAAATTTAGGCAACAAATAACAGGAGAATGATTTCTCCAACATTCAGAAGAAAGAGAACAGCCCTATCTCTGTCTACCAAAAGACTGGAAATGTCCCAAAGACACTGTTAAAAAAGTTCAAGTCCTCTCTCTCTGCAAATTTCTTGTAGCTTACAGTAAAAAATCATAAGTGAGCATTATGCTGCAGTAGTTAAAGTAAAACATAAATCTAAGATAGTTTTGCACAAGAAACTTCTGAAAGGTGCACCAACTTGCACCATGATCCATGACATTGTAGGTCATAACGCACGGGATTGCACTAGGTCATGATGCACAGGGGCTGCACAAAATAGCCATCCAATATTTCCTCCTCTCTTAAATGTGACGTAAAAAAAAAGCCAAGAAAATTCACTTGGTTGGCTGTGCTCCATCCTGAGGGATACACAGCAATTTAATTTTTCATATGGGAAGGCTTCATAATTATAACACCGTACATCGTTGGTTTTCCAAATATTTTGTGCTCTCATTTTACCCAAGCTACTTCCTTTTTGGTTTTCTTTATAACATTTGTAGCCTTCTTGATAATCACACTTTATTTACACAATCTGTGATCTTCACGAGACAATTTCTTGTTAAATTCAGAGGTCAGGTGCTTGGTACAGGAACACTACTTTCACTTTGAAATTTTTTCCAAATGGCATATAGAAATTAAGATTTACTTAAATCAACAAATCGCTGAGTGGGGAATGGATACCTCCATAAAAGATTTTTGTTCAATTTTCCCCTCTCCACTTGGACTAATACAATTCTTGAGTTCGATGATGCCCGAGACTAAATATTTCTATAAACAATTCAAATGTGTATTTGTACCTTTCATTTTCTACACTAAGGGCTTTAAAAGAAAATATCAGAACACTAAAAGCTAATTCAGTGTTGATTGATGAAAGTTAAATTGGCTGACCTGTTATAACAACATCTTTCAGATTTTGACCATGAATTAAACTACCATACCGAGGTCCAGGATGCTCTCTCCCATATCCATATGAAGGCAATGGAGGCATTAGTGGCCAATACTTCTCATCCTGAATAATATAACATAAGGGAGCACAACAGCAATGAGCAATAATTTTGATTCACTAGAACCAAAAGAATAAAAAGAAAAAACAAATTGCTAAAAGAAGAAGGTAATAGGCAACTTTAAAAAATGTCAGCACATGACAATATGCCCAAGTTTTGAACCACTTGCAGATTATTGTATTACTTTTGTTGATTATCTGGCAGTTTATTGGCCAACAACTTTGTAACACTAGTTCAGATGTCCCAAAAGCAAGTGAAAAAATATTTAAACAGTAGTTATGGGGACTCTAAACTTTAGCTATAGTTTATATGTCATAATCAAACAGATATTTTAATAACCTTCTTTTTAAGCAATCACAAATTGAAACTCCTTTTAAGTGCCAATCAAACACATCAAAATATTTCACAGGACTGTAATATTAAACATGACTCTATCAACTAAGGTAAAGTTTAAAGCAGAAACTATAATCTCATTCCACCCAAAGCACATGGGCAAAATATTGTACAAGGCTACTAAGGAAAATATTATGTTCCCAGGTTCATGTCATGAAAGTGCAGCAAACATCAACATCAGGAAGAACACATGTAACCTAAGACAAACTTCTGGAAATGCATGGGAGACTATCAAACTACCTTCCCATGTGGCACAAGGACTTAGGAGTCGGGAAACATGCCTTCGACATCAAATGAGATACAAAATATATAGTAATCTTGACATGCAGATTATACAACTTTTACAAGGAAACTTTCATGGATGATGGAGGGGAAGAAAAATGCTGTACGCCTAGCTATCCTTACAAGTGCAAAAATGTGTACATCGACCCTTTCAAAATCCTACGGCAACTCCAGAAATTTACCCAAATCTGAAACTTTTATCAGCTTGTGTTAAGCTAAACCAAATCTTTTATACACTTGACTGGCGCATCAGGTTGCACTTAATCTCTGCCCTTCTCATTTTAAAAGTGATTCTTTGAATAAGTTTTTAACAACCGCACATTTCCTTCATCCTGTCCTTCAATAACTGATACCAATTCGAACCATAACCTAAAAAGTATCAACATTGAATAGTGTATCCACCATGGAAATCTAGATAGACAAGCTTAAGTGACACTATCCAAGAACAAGCGGTTTGACATTTAACCATTCAACTCAAGACACAACTCAAATGCAAGCTACTTTAAACCCTCCCGAAATGGAAGAGCATAATTGAAGACTAAATAAAAAAACAGAGGGGAAATGAATCACCACAGCAACTCAATACTTACTGAGTGATAATGAAATCAGTCCATAGTCCAAAACACAAAAGCGCAAGACACAGAACACTAACCTCAATTCCAAGTATAACAGCATCCTCAGCAAGAAACAGAGTCATATGACTAGTGAGATTGAAGGGGGCCGTAAGCCATCTACCGGGAGGGACATTAAGCTGCCCTCCACCTTTCTTCCCCAGCTTCGAAATCGCCAAAACGGCCCTCTCAAACGCCTCTGTATTTAACGTGACCCCATCGCCCACTCCACCAAAATCAGTCAAATTAAATGCCACAGGTCTTAATTTGGGCATCGGCCTCATGGGCATCCGCCAGAACACCGCAAATCCACCTCCCACCACGTTCCTCTGCCACACAAACACAGAAGCAAACGCCGCGATCCATAAGACTGTGAAGAGGGTTTTATGAGAAGTCAAGAACGCTGGCACCCACCGCTTCAATTCAAGCCTTTGGTACTGGAACCGCCCAAGTGGCATAATCTCTACCATGGCTAATTAAACCCAAAAGTTAACAACTATTTCTTGTTTTTCAATTTCTCTTTTGGAATGGTTAGTGGGTAGTTTGATTTAGCGATAGAAAGTAGGAAGTGGAAATGTGGGATCTTGGACATGGATCTAAGCTAAAGAGGGAGATTTCTTGTTGGGTTTAGTTTCGAGAGAGAGAGGATTGGGTGAGATGTTAAAGATCAAACAACTGTTAGATATTAATTGTTATTAAGTACATTTGAAGGGAAGGGAAAGGAAAGCCTTTTTAGTGCCATTATTGTTTGTTCATTTTTGACAGTGCAGTTAGAGCCTAAGGTGCTTCCGCATTGCACAAATTATGATTTTGTTGTTGGATGTAATCATCATGGATCCACACGTGGGCTTGCTCAAAATCAATCGGTGACATGGCTAGAGAGTAGAGTTGGTTATATCATGTTAAAATTTATGAATTTATATATATATAAATTTATAAATAAATAATTTAATATTTATTTTTTTATAAATTTTTTATATATTTTATTATTATTCGAGGTTAAATTTAACATTATAAAATTTAAAAATTAAATAATTTTTTTATTTAATTTTTTATTTATTTAGAATACATATCGATAAATATTTATTTGAAATGATTAAATATTTAAATATATTTTTAAGCAAATAAATGAGGATGTACTAAATAATTTGCTAAAATGTGTGTAATGTGTGATGGATATAATATTTCTGTTCAAAGTATAAAATAATTTATTTATATTATTTTTATAAAGAAGTGTAAAATTGTATGATATTGATATAATTTTAAGTTGAATTGATTAATCATTTTAAATTATTTATTTAAATAAATTCTTATATAATTTATGTATGAATTTAGAGTATATGTTTTTATAAAAATTGATTTATAATATCACAACAGTGAGTATATGTTAATGATTTGAAACTTCAACTGCTTAAAATATTTTTGCTTTTACTAAAAAAAAATACATACATTTCACCTAAATCCTCTAAAATATTGAAGTTGAAGGAAAAAAAATTAATAATAATAATAATAGTAAAAGAAAACGCTTGATTTTCATAATCATGTGAAAATAAAGGTTAAGAGGCAGAAACAAAATTAAATACCAAACTATTATGAAGTGGTAAGTGCCTAAGTGGTAACTGAACCCACAGTCAATTTCATCCACCAAGAACAATGGGAGCTAGTCAAGCCAAAATGAAACAAAGTACTACTTTTTTTTCCAACTTTTTGTAGTAATAACATGATTTTTTTTTTTAATCTGGTAACTTTCTGTTTTGGATATGATGATCTAATGAAGATGATAGTTCAAAAAGAAGATCTAATCTAATTAATGAAGATGTAGTGGTTATAGTGGAGAAAGTCTTGGCAAACTTACCCAAGTCATAATGATATAAGGTGAAAAGAAATTACCCATGAGATAAAAAAATAAACATTTGCCTTTGCATATTTAAAATAAGGCTTCCACATATATATTTTCCCAATTTTAGTTTGTTCTAAAATATTCATGGCAAGCTGAACTTAGACATCAAAGCTAATCACATTTTTCTCATAATAACCCATATTTTAGTTTTAAAATGGGACAAGACCACCTTCAATTGCTTGAGTGAAGAACAATTAAGAAGCTTATATACTTCATTGATCCCCTGCCTGTTTTATAATGCATTTATATATAATTATTCCTTAAGACAGGTTGATATTTGTATAAATAAATTCTATTGAAAGAAAATTTCTCTTTGTTTTAATTTCTCAAGCTATCTTCTCCATCAACACAACTAGGAGAGGTCTCTTTTGCTGCATTGCAAAGGAAACTAATAAAATAAAATGCCCTAAAGTTGGTGAAGCTGGTAGAGGGTTACAATCAGTTTCATTTAGTCACTGAATATTGAAAATGGAGTAGATGATGAAACTAGACCTACAATAAATAAGGTAAATTATATATATACCTGGCTAGTAGAGAGAGGACTACAACTCAAATATTCAAACTAAAAAAAAAAAAGGGGGGGCAAATACTTTTGCCTAAACGTAGGCCCAAAGACACCAATATTAAGTTGGTTAAGCCCTTGTGTAAATGGTCCAAGCTCATACCTTGGGCTCGCATTGTTGGACCTACAATATAATGTTTTTCTTCCTATTATTCACTGGAAGCCTTATCTTGAAATCATATGCGCCCGATGCATATAATGAAACGATAAATGTATGATTGATTTTCCCTTCTTTAATATTAACAAAAAAAATCAACTATGCCTACTGTTACATTAGGCCTATTTAGTCGAGAATTTCTAAATGAGTTTAATCCATACCTCTAAATTATCTAATAATAATAAAATAATTCAAGGTATTTATTATAATATGCATCTCATGATTTATATAATAATTAATAAAAATTATGTCATTAGAGTATGACTATTTTAAAATTTATTATATTGGTATTTGAATTTTTTTTAATATGAAATTTTTTAAAATTAATATTATATAAATATTTTTATTTATTTTTGATCATTAGAATGTTGATTTGCAATTTTAAAAAATCAAAAATTAAGAAAAGGACAGAAAAATTTATTTTTGGATTGGTGAATATAAAAATAATATTATAAATAAAGTTGGAGAGTTGAAAATAAAGAAACATGAGAGTCACAAATCAACATTCAAGTAATTAAAAAGGCTAAAAACCTTTATATGCAATGAAGATACCAAAAAATATAATAAATGGGTCATATATAAAATAAAATATTTATAAACAAATAATTATAAATTTTTATTTATATTGTGTTACAATTGTTCTTCAAACTGTCTATTTTTTTGACAATAATGGTCTCATTATTAATGCTGTCAAATATATATTTTTTTTCTATGTAGTGCGATCATCACTAGTTTAATATATAAAAAATTGAATCACTAGTTTAATATATAAAAATTTTAAAAGAAATTAAATATTAGATGGATAACACCATTCCTATTTATATAAAATTATTTTTACAAATTAAAAAATATTGAAAAAAATTATTCATACACTAAAATATTAAAATTTTAAAAATTCAAATATCATTAATGTAATTTTTCTTAATTAATTACCATATTTATTTTTTGAAATAGTATGATATAGTAAATTACTATTTATGGTGGAAGAAAGGAAAAAATTATATGGTGAAAGGATAATTTTAATTAGATTTTTTAAATGTAATGATAAACAAATTCAACGAAAACATGACATAACTTTTTTACTAATAAGTTAATTTTAATAAAATTATTTTTTCTAGTGACTTGTATCATATAATTTCTCGGGAGAAAGGCAACAATAATAATAAAAAAGTTTTATCTCTTACATGTGTCAAACTATAATTGGTTGTTTTTCTTCTGTGACAAGAAGTACAATCTTCCACGTAGAGGATAAGCCCAGACAGATATACAGCCGACAAACTGCACAAATAAACTTTTGGATTGGTCATCCATGGCTCTGAGCATTGCCTCTACTTCATTGATAAGCCTTCCAACCAGTACCAGGTCCTAATTGTCTCTACATTTTTTTTCTTGCATGTTAACTGTTAAGCATTTAAGTTTGATGAATCAAAAATTTTGATTTCTTATTATTTTTGTTAAAGAAAACAGGAATTTACCTGAAAAAACTTTGGTAGGGAACATTTCAACATGCCAAATTGGGAAAACTAAAGGGAAAGTGAATGCAACTAAAGGGGTTTCCAGTGTTTGTGAACCACTTCCTCCTGATAGACCATTGTGGTTCCCTGGTAGTTCACCTCCTGAATGGCTAGATGGAAGGTAATTGGTCTCCCTAGAAAACACAATTGCTAAACTGTTCTTATAATTTGAAATTCATATGTCTCAATAACCATGAAAAGTGTTTTTGCTTTCAAATTCTTTTCTCATTTTTATTTAATTGTAATAGCTATGAAAGCAATTGTGGGAATGTTGGAAATGTTAGAGATATTTCAAAAGTTAAAGTTCTCTTATGAAAACGTGATTAGTATTGTTTAAATAAAAATTAGGCTTGTTAGCTTAATGGAAATGTGACTTCTTTCCTTATGTTAATTGTAGTCTTCCTGGAGATTTTGGCTTCGACCCACTTGGATTAGGTACGCCTTTGTTTCGGATGATTTAACATAATATTTTCTTAAACATGCATGTTTTGAACTAATTCAACACCACTTTATGAGTTCTTTTCAATTTTTGACTGTTCCTTGCAATTAATTTGCGAGAAAGTAGTTTACATAAAATTAGCTGTTGAAAATTTTGGAAAATGGCTGCTGTTGTTATAGGCTGATATAAGAATTAATTGGATGAATTAAAATTTAAAACTGTAAATTACATGCTTGAGATTCCTCAAACTCAAAGAATATGCTACTATAAACTATTATACATTTCAGGATGCTCTTTTCTCTTTTAATTAAAGATTATTTCAGTTTCCTCTGAATTCTGCTCTTCTTGAAGTTGCTTGCAAGAACATAAATTCACATTAGTTCTCAAGAAATACACTTTACTTTTTAGGCTTCTTTAATATACATTTATAATTTCTTTCAGGGTCTGACCCAGAATTGCTGAAATGGTTTGCACAAGCTGAGCTAATGCACAGCAGGTGGGCAATGCTTGCTGTGTCAGGAATTCTCATTCCAGAATGGCTAGAAAGCCTAGGCTTCATTGAGAATTATAATTGGTTTGATGCGGGTGCTAGGGAATATTTTGCAGATCCAATAACTTTGTTTGTAGTGCAATTAGCCTTGATGGGTTGGGCTGAGGGAAGAAGATGGGCAGATATGATTAATCCTGGCTGTGTTGACATAGAACCTAAATTGCCAAACAAATCGAAACCAAAGCCAGACGTTGGTTATCCAGGTGGGTTATGGTTTGATCCTCTAATGTGGGGTAGAGGGTCCCCAGAGCCTGTAATGGTGTTAAGAACTAAAGAGATTAAGAATGGGCGCCTTGCTATGCTAGCATTTATTGGCTTTTGTTTCCAGGCCATTTATACTGGGGAAGGCCCCATTGAAAACTTAATGGCTCACATTGCAGATCCTGGTCATTGCAATATATTCTCAGTAATTTCTCTACCTCAGTCTATTAAATTTTAAATGTTTCATCATCGCAGAGTTGTTTGAAATAACATAAGCATATTTTTCACTGTTGTAGGCTTTCAGAGCTCACTGATGGTGAGGGCATGATCAGAGGACTGAGAGAACAAGACAGCCAAGAATTGTAAATTTCCTGATTTCCTCGGTTATGGATGATGATTGAATTGTAAATTCCAAGAGTCTGAGAACCTGAGTTCGATTTTTTTTGCTTTTAAAACTTGTTTGGCCTTTCTTAATGTTCCATTTCTCTTGGCAATATATATTTAGCTGATCAAATGACAGGCCAAGTCCAGTTAATGATCACCAATATATAACTCAAAATTGCATTTCTATTCATTGTAAGAGTAGTAAAACTTGCAGTGAGGTTCAGGAATATTTTGATCATGTACATCTCTTCTTTTAAGAGTCCTAGTTTTAGTTCATTGTCCAAAAAACCAAATTAATATTATCTATGACATAACAGATACATAATTTGTAACTTAGTTTAGGAATGTTGAAATATATTAATTCAACAATGTAGTTAGAACTTAAAATTACACACGTTATTATTAGTAAAGATCTTTAATTTGTTGACAGGGTCAATGGTCTCTTCCGTATCTCTCAATCCCATAAACTCTCTCACCCTCTCTCTAATGTCTCTCTTTCAATTCTATTCTTAGAATCTGAGGTAAACTTGCCAGCTCCATCACCAATCGTATCTCTCAAAGCTACAACACAAACATACCAACATGAAACAACAAAAGGAAACAAAACCTTGTACCAAAAAGAAAAAAGATTTGGAGAAGAACAAAAAACTTTTCCGACAACGGCTCGTTTCTACCCGGAGCTACCCTCCATTTCCGGCTTGGAGATGACCGTTGTTCGCCTCTTTGTTCTCCTTTTCCTTCTTACACTCTCCTTTTGCAACCTCTCACTTTCCTTACCAGAAAATGAGGCTCTTCTAAAATTTAAAGAATCTTTAACTCATGCCGAGGCCTTGGACGATTGGGTTTCAGGGTCAAATCCTTGTGAAAAAAAATGGCATGGTGTGATTTGCACTGATGGGATCATTACAGGTCTCCATCTCTCGGACATTGCTCTTTCAGGAACAATTGATATTGAAGCATTAAAAGAGCTTCATAACCTTAGAACCACAAGTTTTGTGAACAATTCATTTACAGGTCCAATCCCTGAATTCAACAAACTTGGGAAATTGAAATCACTCTTATTATCCCATAATGGGTTTTCCGGTGAAATTGCAAACGATTTCTTCTCCCCCATGTCATCTTTAAAGAAAATTTGGATTTCTGATAACAAATTCACAGGAAAAATACCTGAATCAGTAATGCAATTACCACATCTCAAAGAACTCCATCTTGAAGGGAACCAATTTACTGGACCAATTCCACCATTGAAACAACCCCAGTTGATAACTTCTTTAGATTTCTCACATAACAAACTCGAAGGAGAAATTCCTTTGAGTTTTTCCACATTTAGTGGAACTTCATTTGACCATAATGATGGACTCTGTGGGAAACCATTAGAAAAAGTTTGCTCTCCTCTCCCTCCATCATCAGATGAATCTGAAACAAGCCCAGTTTCTTCTTCTTCTTCTTCCCCTGTTTCTCCATCTTCTACAGATAGTAATGGGAAAACCATGGTTGTGGTAGTAATATTAATATTAATGACAGTTTTTATAATGTTTACACTCTGTTCTGCAAATGGGAGGCATAAAGATGATGACTTTAGCATGTTAGAGAAAGAGAATCTCGATGAGGTGGTGCTTTCTGTTCGTTCACAAGGTTCAAGCAAGAGACAGTCATCGGATAATAGTCGAAGAGGTTCTGGGTCTACCAGGAGGGGATCCCACCATGGCAGACATGGAATGAGTGATTTAATCATGATTAATAATGAAAGGGGTACTTTTAGTTTGCCTGATCTGATGAAGGCGGCGGCAGAAGTGCTTGGAAGTGGCGGATTGGGTTCTGCTTACAAGGCCATGATGAACAATGGAGTATCGGTGGTAGTGAAAAGAATGAGAGAGATGAATATGTTGGGGAGAGATTCATTTGATGCTGAAATGAGGAAGTTTGGGAGAATTAGGCATAAAAACATTTTGACTCCGTTGGCTTACCATTTCAGGAAGGAGGAGAAGCTTATGGTCTCAGAGTATATGCCTAAAGGCAGCTTATTGTATGTCTTGCATGGTATGACATTGTGATTTTTTTTCTTCACTTTTACTCATTTTCTATTTAGTACTTTGAACTTTTGACTATCTGCATTATGAGGAAAACCCTTGAATTCAGTCATGGTTTAAGGATATAAAGCATGTCATAATCAGCCAATAAGCCTTTCATTAAGTGATATTAGAGTTGTCTTCATGATTGAAAGGTCTCGAGTTTGAATCATTGGTTGATTTACTGTCATATAATTGGGAAATACCACCTTCGTAGAAAAGAATTAATTAATATGTTGGTTTGGTGTTTCAGGTGATCGTGGAATTTGTCATTCAGACCTAAATTGGGAAATCCGATTAAAAATAATAAAGGGAATTGCAAATGGATTAAGATTTCTACATACAGAGTATTCAACCTATAATGTTCCACATGGAAATCTAAAGTCAAGCAATGTTCTTTTAGATGAAGATTATGAGCCACTTCTGTGTGATTATGCCCTGGATCCACTAACCAATCCAAACCATTCTGCACAATCAATGTTTGCTTATAAATCCCCTGAATATCTCGTAAACCATCAAGTTTCTCCAAAATCTGATGTGTACTGTCTAGGAATAATAATTCTTGAAGTGGTAACTGGGAAATTCCCATCTCAGTATCTTGCAAATGGCAAGGGAGGAACAGATGTAGTGCAATGGGTCCAACAAGCAAAATCTGAAGGAAAAGAGCAAGAATTGATTGATCCTGAGATAGCAAACAATAGCAGTGCAGAATCAGTTCAACAAATGGTGCAATTGCTAGGAATTGGCGCTGCTTGTGCTGAAAGTAATACTTCGCAACGATTAGATATGAGCGAAGCCATTAGGAGGATAGAGGCAATACAGGTTTGAGGAATTTGATTAATTATACTCATCTAATAGGTTATTAAAAAAAAAAAAAATTGGTGCTTAATTTATTTTGTTAGGCAAAGAGCAGATTAATTAAGTCTTTTAATTAAGAGAGGCTGTCACCATTTCAAGTCCATAGCTTTATTTATAATCAAACGAACACTATCCATCACAAGTTCAAGAGAAAAAATTTTGGTGGCGGATTCATCTCAAGAATGTACATTAAGACACAAGCTTCTTCTTCTTCTTGTTCTTCTTTTTTTATTTTTTAGAATTTTTGTCTAGGCAGTTTTAATTTCCTGCTATGTCTACATGCTTCTGTTTTTTCTTTGCTTTTACTTCTTATACAATGTAAATTTGATAATTGATGAAAAAACAAAATTGAATGAGAGGTTTGATCTCTACTTTTTTTGTTGTTAAATAATGCGTGCCAAATATGATTTTATAAAATAAATTGAGCCACTGTAAATTAAACTCAATTCATTAATCATGATAGATGGAAAATTACACTAAAGTATATTAAAACTTTTTTTGAAAAAAAAAATACTTGTTTGTAGGTTTTATAATTTTATTGATTTAAACTAAACATAAAATATATTCATTCTTATTTATTATTTAAAATTATGAATTAAATAATAATAATAATAATAATAATAATAATAATATAAAAGTTAATATCTTTTTAATTATGAATTACACATTTGAAATAATAAGTTCATGCATTTATTATAAAAATTATTATAATGGATGAAACTCAAATCCTAATTTAAGGTTTTGTTAGAAGAGTAAGAGTTGAATTATTAAAAGATGGGTTAAACAACACATTACATCTAATTTTATTTTATTTTATTACACGTGTGTTAATAGGATCAGAAAATATTTACTTACACTGTGTATACACCAATCCAATAAAATAAAAACTGTGCGAATTTTAATGATTTGAATTAAAATTTATAAATTGCCTATCGTTCGATTAAAAATAACCAACACTAATATCATATAAAAAATTTAAAATATATCTAAGTCACTTTTAGAATGAAATTACTAGAAATTTTTATAATTAAAGTTTATCATAAATAAATTTTATAAGATCTCATGAAATTCATGTGTAATTTGATGTTTCATGTTTGTTAATAAATAAAAAAGGTAATTTTATTTCAATTAGTTAATTTTATGAAATTATTAATAATTAAAGTTTATCAATTTTAACGATTTTTTTTTTTACTTGTTCCGTTTTAGATTTGAACTCGATCTCTTGTTCCAAGAGACGACTAAGATTATCCTCTATAGATGTCTCTGCAATCTATGAATTGCCCCATAAAAGAAGAAATGGAGTGCGCATGCGTAACAGTAATGCCAAAATTATCTTGCGGATGGGCAAAAAGCAGGGAATGTAGAAAAAGCATGCAACTTTATCCTATACATATGCTAATGCAAATGCAAAGCAACTGAAAGTGCATTGATTCTAAGATTCATATCAAAGTTCCAACACTTTCTCATTTCTTATATATAATTTAACTTAATTATTCATAACCCTTCCTTGTATGTGTAAATCGGTAAATCCTCCTTACAAACTTCCCAATCACAGAAAATGGATTTTCTTGAACACAGGCCAATTGTTTGTGACAGTGGATCAGACACTATGAAAGTAATTTAATTTGAATAAAAAATCCTTTTTTTTTTCAAATTTTTATAATTTACTCCCTCTAAATTAATTGCCTTTCATTAATGCAGGCTGGTTTTGTTGATGATGATGCACCATATGTGGTGTTTCCTAATGTAATAGGGCGGCCTTGAAACAAGCATGCCACGATTGGTATTAGGCACAAGGATATATGTACTTTGGAGATGAAGCTCAAGTTAGGAGGGGAATTCTTATACTAAGCAATCCTATCCATCAAGGAAATGTAAGAGATCGGGAAGAAAGGGAGAGAATTTGGGAGCATACTTTTGATAAAGAATTTAGGGTCACCGCAGAAGAAAATCCTATTCTTTTAACAAAAAGCTCTACTTATCCCAAAACTAATAGAAAAAAGATGGTGGAAATCATGTTTGGAGCCTTTGAAATCCCTTCCACCTATATTGCTATTCATGCTGTCTTATTATCCTTACATGCTAGCGGTCGGACTAAAGGTATATACTAATTTAAATCAATAATTTTTTGTTCAATGGTATCAGAGTTTATACGTATATATTTCTTTTGTTCATATAAAGACCAAATAGGTTGGTACTAAAATGGTGAATGGATAACTTGAACTCCAGATGTCCACTCCTCGTAATCAGGCTAAGCCTGATTGGCATAATATGTGAAAGATTTAAGAATATGAATTTGCAGTCATTGTTATGGAGTCTGGAGAAGGAGTGACACATGTAGTTCCAATCTATGCAAGGTTTTCACTGCCATATGTAGTTCATAGGCTTGATTTGGCAGGAAAGGACCTTACAGATTACCTTATCAGAATCTTAGCAGAAGAGCGTAATATTTTGTTGCAAAACAGAGGATAAACAAACAGTAATGAAATGAACACAAGAAGGAAGAAATGTAGAAGGAAGTCTGAAAATAGAAAAGGTTTTTCTAATATATAATCTCATTAAGCTTCATAACATATTTATATTAATACATGAGATAGCTTACAAATAAAGTAAGTAACTAAACTACCAGCTGCCCATACTTGGCAGGTACAAAAGTAATGTTTAAACACTGGTTTTCTACCCAAACACTTGCTCTTTTACTAAACATTACTTTGCTTGTTTAAGTTG